>LGAG01000459.1:480638-491440 GCA_001278395.1 Lerema accius
CTCACATATAAAACCTATATCTCTTATAGTTGATGAAGTTATCCTATTTATACTTATCAACTGCCCTATGATGACATAGATAACATGATTATACTATACTTTATGTATCACATGACAATTATCTATCAATTTTCTATAGACAACAGTTTTAACACAAGACTTCTTCGATAAGAAAATACATAATTATGTCAACTTATCTTTGACATCATGTTATATTTACGCCTATGAATTGTCCTAAAATAATTACATAGTTTCAACATCACATGACTCTTTAAGAATATACTATTTATCAATAGTCTATATCAGTTTCAAGACAACACTTCTATAAGAAAATATGTATTATACATATTTCCTTCATATCTTTAATATGATAGGTATTCAGCAACGGTGTTGGTCGTCACAAACGCCATACAATAGGTTAAAGCCGGCTGTAATTACCGGTTCTAATTGCCTCGCGCCAGTTCCAACCGGATAGAACCGGTGCATGCCGCCGCCGCGTTTGATACTAAATTGAGTTTCCGATCAAAGTAAGTAGGAATTACATACATAAGTAACACAACGTTGAATTATAGACATTGTAAAATTTCATTTTTGATTCAATAACACGATTATAATTCTTTAGCAAGTGCATCTTTTGGAGATCGTTCAAGTATTACGTATCGCAATTCTAGAAAAGTTTTGAGCGTCCCTATGTTACGTAACTCATTGTCCGACCCCAACCTATGTAACGCATCATAACATTTTACAAGACCCCTCCCCCCAAATTGCGTTACGTAATACCTACTATACACATCCATCCTGGATATAATAATATCCACATCCAGTGTAATTTAAAGTTTATGTTCAGTGTAATCCTCTTGGTGTATCTGTCCTACACGCAGCACATGAACTTCTTAACATTTCTTGGCACATTTAATCTTCATGAAAGCTTCAGAATTTTTCAGTCTTGGCATCAAAAAGCTTACTGGGTTATACCACAAAATAGAGAGTAACAGAAGTTAAACTCATGTAAGTTACTTCGTATCTGATACCCTAGGCTCGTCGCGTACACATTTTTATTCTTTCATTCGAAAACACCTGCGAACAGAAGCCGAAATCCGTGTCGAGGAACAGTCTCTTTGTGTGCGTTCATCCAGCGCGAACATTATGGAGTTAGACTACCTGTTAGTCTCTCTATATTGTGGTTATACTTGCATACATAGTCATACATTCTATATATTCTAACAGCTAACATATAGTCTATGCAACCGACACACAAACGGTGTCTCGAACCGGAACAAGCCGGTTCGAGCCGGAGTTAGTTACCAGTTTTAATTGCCCCGCGCCAGTTCAGACCGGATCAAACTGGTTGCGCCGTGGCGCTGAGACCAAGTTTAAGTTTCGGTTAAAAGTTAGCGCTGCCGCTTGTAAGATTGGAGTTTATTGTATTTGGATTGTTTGCTGCTCAATAAAGTTAAGTAATCGGGAAACAAATGAATTCAAAATTTGTCAATGTTGCTCCCGCCTTACTAAATACTGATGATTCATGTGGTACAACACGAACTTAGTAAGTTAGTTACCTTGCCGGGTAAGGTCAAGGAGAATTGGGTTCGATTTCCGGCGAGGCAGAAAAATACTAATAAATGTTTAATTCCTATTTTCCGGTTCTCTTATGTTTGAATGTTGTCTATGGCATCTATGCTACGACACAGGGAAGCTTATTGTAAGGCTATGAGTGTTTACCGATATTTACTTAACACGCTATCAATCCTGTTCATGAGTCCCAGCTTCGCGACCGAATATCTTAATGGGTAAGTGCATCAAACGACCAACTCCATCAATATAATATTCAGTGCACTAGAGAAACTAACTTGTCTAATTAGTAGCAAATTGTTGCACGCAGTCGGGAAGTTGCGTTATCAATAACCCCAAGTTTAAGCTTCAAATTAACTTAGGTTCCCTGAGTTTCACCGTTCAGATTATTCTATTTGATTATGTTTGGAGATATGGAGAATGAATCTGGGGCGTTTGAAAATTAGATGATTGGTATTAGAAGAATTATTAATCCGTTTATTGGTACTTCAACAAGTTTAGAATTAAATGGATAGTCAGTTATAGATAATTCATAATAGTTTCTGTGCTTCAAAGAGCACATTACAGCATTAGTTCCAATTATTTTCTTGCCTAGAAAACAAGTTCAGTGACCGCTAGTAGCAATATTTTCTGAGCACTTCGGAGCTTCAGAGGGCACGTTACGCCGTCGATCCTGGTTTTTATCGTGAGACGACAATCTTTAAGCCATGTCGGAAGCTTTTGGACAGCCTAAGAATTTCCGAAACTTGGGTTGACCACTACCCAATCCAAACTGGAGCAGCGTGAAGGAGTATGCTCTAGGCCTCTAAGTTATGAGAGCAGATCCATGCTCGTTTGTGGGCCATTAAAGGGTTAAAGCGTAGAATAGAAACCTCACTCGACTTACCAGCTACATTATAAACTTCAAAGCATCATAAAAATTCAACCGGGCTAAACTACGCCGCTATTAAGCTCCAAAAAAACACATTGTACTGTTCAACAGGAAAAATAGATTAACAAAGACAAAAATCTTCTGCAAAATATAAAGGAAAAACTGAGAAAATTCTCCGAGAACCCTTTAAGCGTTCTTCCTTTTACAGACGGCATCCGTTACACAAGGGGTGTAATTAGCCCCTAGCGGGGACGCGGAGTGGTTGTGTGTACGACGCGAGTGGCAAAGGAGAGATAGCGTTGAAGCCAATACAAGCAGTGCTTTGAAACATCTTGTCGGGATCACAGGATACTATTTAGTGTTTATGGATAACAATTAACTTTCAAGAATATTGCTAGAATCTAGATAGCTTCGTTAAAGTGTTGTTTCGTCGTTGTATTTTAATTTTTACTTCAATACGTTTAAGAGCTTTTTTTGTTTTTAAGATTTTATTGTAACGAAAAATTTTATTTTTCCAAACTCATGTCTCATAGACCGGCCAGCATAAAATAATAACATTTAAAAGTCTTATTTTTTAAAAGAACATTTACATAAATGGAATAATATGTTTATGCTATACCTTTTTATGACACCAAAAATTTTTCCCTAAAATATTATAACTGTGTATTTTCTGCCGCAATATTTCTATGGCAAAGGGAATTGTAAATGAGTGTTATTTCATGACGGATAAAAAAAACTTGATACGGGTAATATTTTTACAAGCAAACGCTTTTCGCAAATTTTCTTTAAGCCCTGAGTTTCACTGTCGGCAAATAATTATAGATAATATTTATACAAAAAAAAACTCAAAAGAGCCTTCAGTTTATTACATTAGTTACATAGATTGAAATTAATGTTTCGACTTCTAAGACAGGCATTTTAAATGCAAGTAGTAACTTTATACAATGTGACACAGAAACTTGACGAGCCCGGCCCTTCCTGGGTTGAATTCCTGTCCACAGCAGTTAGATATTGGTCATTACTTTGTAATTATTTGTGATGATTTCTACATAGGTCCACATAGCAGTTATGAGCAGACAAACCATTTAATTATCTGCCAATTCCTACTTAAAATCAGAATGTAGTTTTACTGAAATTGTTTCACACACTAGACAATCGCCGCCATAGTATAACTACAGTCGGACGCAAAATCCTATTTCGGTCGAGCTCCCGAGACAGTTTCAATTGCAGCAGACGGTAACATACCTTCAGGTGTTCGGACACGCACGTCACATTGCTTTGTTTGACGGCAAAGCTTTTTGGTTTAGTTTAGTATCTCTATTTCAATCTCCATCACGCTGCTCAAATGAGGTTTGGTTGTCGTGGTCATGCCGTCCTATGGCTTCAGATATAGCTGAACTACTGTTATCTAAGGACTACAAACTGGTGACGTGACCTACAAAGTACTAAACGCTTCGTAACTTTAGGCTGTACCGGTCACCCATAGTGCAACAATTTTTAACTTGGTTTAATTTCAATATGTTCAACAGAGTTGCGAGTTTCGATCATGAGTTTGGTTGCAATCAAGTGTAACGCTCACAATGGGGCACATAAATACATCGAATCCAATTGGCGAGACCATCAGTTACCCACAGCCCTGCCGCGCGGCCATGCGGCTACACTAGGGTTGCCACTTCAGGGTTGCATCAACAGGAGCAATTTACTGTAGTTAAGATATTATTATCTTTCTACAAATTATACATTATCTTGTATAGATAATTTAAGCAGTAATTTAGTAATAAATTTATTAACCGAAGCTCTTCAGCAAAAGAAAGCAAAGCTCTTGTCCACAATAATTTTACTTTAAAATAAAGAAATCAAAGCAGGCACTCTTCTCCACCAGTGAATACGTCATTCTTAAAAGACCCCGCACCCATCCAATCGAACTGGAAAAATGAATCCTACAAAATTTTACAGCAACTTATTATTTTCTAATTTAAATCCCAAATTAAGGGCACGAGTCGCGACACAAAACATTTATGGAAATTACGTGACTCATTTTTAAATTGTGCCAGCCCTGTTCACGTAGTCTTCTTCCACGTACGCGATATAACGAACGGGTTTATACAAAACCATGACAGGGTTGTGTTTTGAATACAGATATTATTATAAAACGCCAAAATAAATTCGTTAGGGCGTTTTAAATATAAAAAGGGCACGAGGGGTGATCAACGCAACACATATTAAAATGTTGCGTCGCTTGTCAAATCAACCCCTATTGAGTGTCAATCTTATTTCTATTATGTACGTGATGCACACTTTGTTGCAAGCTGACTTAAAACTGACACAGTTTTGGTTTTACGCTGACTGAAAATAAATTAAATACACACTATTAACTCCGCAATAGGTATGTGTATTGCGGGAGTCATCAACAATTTAAATGAGACAAACCCCAACGACGCACGTGAGAACGAACATTTACCTGTCACACAATATCAGGCATAGTCGGGAATCGAATCCGGGATCAAGAGGTTAAGGAGTACTCACTCAGATAACCATCGATCCAGGACGGAAATCTTTTGAAGATTAAAATGTACCAAAAATGGAGCTATTCTTCACACATAAAAAGAACAAAGTATTCCTGTCACCATACAGTTTTTCACACGTTCAACTTCAAACACCGACGCGACGACAACTCGTCACATGTTACAAATAGTCATAGCACCGCCTGCGTCACGTCTAGTCGACATTTTAAGTGCGACAAAAAGTCGCACATCTGTCCGCGGCCTAATCAATACCTACCGCATGTAGGGGTGTCACTATCGAATTACGAGGTCGCTGACCTGTTTGATTAATGGTTTCATTGATTTACTAATGGCGGTTTAATTTTTAATGTTACTTTGGTTAATACGCTTTGTTTTCTGTTTGGACCTATGGTTCACATATATCATTCGATCAGAACTATTGAGAATAAAAATGTGATGGTTAACTTAGCTCTACTGTTTACTTGCTGGCCTTATAACTTGTTGCTTGAACACAAGTAGACTTGTCTGACAGCTAGTACGCTAGTAGTAGCTTTGCCGCGCTGAAGATCATTTACAATCTTCCAGTTCAATCGCTACCACATTGAAACAAACTTAGTAAGTAACCTATTACAAAGCACTAACTTTGTCCACGCACGTACTACGTATATACGCACTCATGTACGTATGTTTTTAAAGCCTTTAAACACATACCCAGTCTCCCCCAACAACAGTGCAAAGCGACGTGCGTTTCATTACATTCCATTTGGTCAATTGCGACTTAACTTTGATTACGGAGTTCGTCCAAGCAGATTAAATGAATTGCGCAAGCCAACGCCTCATTACATCCCCAAAGTACTGCGTGGGTCGCAGCGCCAGTGGTTCCGTGGCGGCCATGGATGCATCTGTTGCTATCAGCTTTAAGTCAGCGTAATTGGCTTGGGTTCGTTTTTGGTCCACTGCAAGACATGTGTCGTATTGTAATTCAACATAATTCAGGTAGGTACTTACGATTGAAACATTTGTGCATGTTAAATTCTTGATGTACAAACATTTAGGAAAGCTGCTTCGACAGGATAAAGATGGAATAGCGAATGGAGTTTCTTGAAAAGTTCCAGCACATTTCATCATTTTAGCATGACTACAACACTCCAGTTGTCCCTGTGTCGTGTGAAGGGAAAAACAGGCATCACCGTACAACAGCAAAGGTAACACAGCATCCAGTAAAAAGAAAAATAAATCGAACAACGTCGTTGCGGGGGTGAAATGGGGTGTGGCACGGCGTAATATATTTGATCTTTGCGAACAAGTTCCGCAATCAAGTGCAAACGGTGGCGGTAAGATTAAGTCTTTGCTGACCGTACCGACGCGCTAATGAAACGCAGAGATACCCTTAACGTCGGGGGTTTAACAGGGTTTTAATGATACTAGAGGACCCGGACTGTGGTCCGAATTCGACCATAAGCTACATGTCAAAGTATAAACTATAGAAACGATCGCCATATCTGGCTGGAAGATGTTAAAGTTAACTGTGTCAATTGGTGGCTTCATCACAACCCTTAACTGTCCCACTACTGGGCTCGTTCGGGTCTCCTCTCACAAAGTGAGAGGTACAGGCTATAGTCCACTACGCTGGTAAAGGGCTGATTGGCAGACTTCACAATACCTTTTACAACTTTAAGGAGAACTCTCAGGTGTGCAGGTTTCCTCACGATGTTTTCTCTCACCGAAGTAAGTGATAATTAATTTGTAATACGCACATAACTTACAAAATAAGAGGTGCGTGCCGGGGATCGAACCCAGGAACTCCGGTTCGGGAGACCAACGTTCAAACCACTAGGGTATCACTGCTTTTTGAATGGCTTACCACTGCAATAATAACTCGTTTCTATCAGCAATCTTCATGTATAAAACTAGACACTTGATGCCCAAATTACAACGCCAAGAGACATTACACACACGCAAGCTTCAAAACACACCGGGGGCATTTATGGGTCATCGATAGGTCCTAAGCCATTCTACTAATGTCCCCATCAGGATAATTGTTCTAATACCATTCTGTCAGTCGATTTGTCCATTCCACTTGCACGTGAGGTTAGAAGACTCGAAGCAATCAAACATATTAGACAGTGCCACCCCTAATTCATCCCTCTGTTTAATTGTATTGTGAAGGTATCATTCGAGGTATACACGCAACTCGTGTATTTCTACAGCATAAGTTAATGGGTAATAAAAGAGCAGGTGAACAACCATACTTATTGTTTATTGGTCAGTGCCATCTGAAAATATTATGGTATTCACTGAGATAGAGATAAACAGACATGCAAAGCTAATAACCTCCCCACCCACTCCTTTTGTAAGGGATTTAAAATTAATATTTGCAAATTAGGAGTTATTAATACTTAAATACAAAATGGTTTCTTTATAAATAGTTTCTATGAAGTCTTGGTAATGAACGCAAAATAGTGAATAATGAAAACACACATATTATAATCGAATGGGAATAGCGTCGCGGGCAATTTATTTCAATCCTCCGCGTGCCATAAATAAAGCTGAAACAAAACACATCAAAACTGCGACAGAAACAGGTGTTACCGTGTGTCGCGTCCATTACAATGCAAAATTACACCAAAGAGTGCAACTAGACGGTAATTGCAGCCGAGGTGAATTCCTAAAGACACCAGACACAAATAAAAGACACTGAGACACGAGCGCAGAGCGAGTCGCGTCTGTCTGTCTGTCAAGTGAACGTTCGCAAGAACTCGGTTGGCTCTTTCTTTACTTTGCGGCACTTATTTGCTACCTTTTTACTAGCAACGACATAGCTACACTTTTCAGAAGTGTCCTATCGAAGTATATTTGCCACTAGGAGTTTATCTCTTCGCTTCGCTTCGATAAACCTGTGTACTTACCTTAGTATTACACGAAACACTGCTTTCGATTTATTCCGATGACAATAATAAAACTTTTTAAACTTTCGCAAAATATCTTATGTGTAAGCAACCCTCATACTATCATGTCTTAGAGCAGTATTATTTATTACCTTACCTTAGTACCTTACGGGTATTTATTATTTATGGTATATGATTTCGAGAGCGAAATAAACACGTTCATCTTATCATATTCATAAAACAAGGCCTTCAAAGGCTAAATGGTGAGTGATGTTACCTATCAAACATTTCTACAATTCTCATTACAAAATAGAGAAAAACAGGCAACTCAGGTACTTAAATAATCTATTAAATACTACAATGACGAAAACAACAAACAATCCATCGCTAAAGGGAAACAGTTTAACACGAACGATCGACGCGCGACGCAGTGATTTTGATACCACTGCACACCATCACAAACCGCCCTTTGATCCGACGCCACCGAGCCAAGGAGGGTAAAAAGAAAAAGAAAAAAAAACACCGATGATCAACTGCCTTTGATTTCCGATGAGAGCACTTGAGGTTGAACTGAGCGCTATGGTGGAAGCGATAAAACCGTTTTTGCTTTGAGCTGGTCGTAAACGATCGCCTTTCAAGCTCACGATGCCGAGACGACCTTTTATTATAACCTTATTTTAACCTCGGTTTGGTTTTAAACAATAGACACTGTTATAACTTAGTAGTGGGCCGCTTTCGCGTCAGTAGACATTTTATCTGTTATGCCGTTTCCCGGGTTAAAAAGTAACCTCAAAAATTCTCGGATATATAAACATGTAATACGTAAAAGACCCCCCTTTAGGAAGTATGAAAAGCGAAAGTAAAATAACTAAAAAAATGTAGAGCTAAGTTGTCCTTTTTCCAATCTACATATTTTTTTATATCTACCTACCTCTTACAACACATAAAGCTCTTTGTCTATGGCAAAGAAAATAAACACATCAATCAAAGAAATCGCGAGAACATAAAACAGACGTAGTGTCGCATCCGTCACGTCACGTAACATGTAAATGTTAGCGAAGTCTAAAAGAATTACACATTTAAGAGGACGACACGTAATATGGTATCTCCAAGTCATTCATTACGCTAACTTTAAAACTGTCAACGAGATGGAACAAGGGATTACTGGAGTGGTCATTGTATTGAAAATACACTTTATTTGATAGAACAAATCGTGTTTATAACATGTCTGGAAATAATTAATACTAGATCATTTTTGCGGCACTTTGAATTAAAAAAATCTAATTCCACGCAAGTAAAACTGCAGGCGAAAGCTAGTATTAAAATAATAGTTACAATGTTGCTTCGTCAGTGGCCCATAAACTTCGATAGAATAGAATTACTGCTCCCTGAACTCTCACATAAACCGCTGACATAGACATTCTCTACATGTTTATTTTCTAGCTATAATGTTACTATCTAACACCAAGTACCAATTTTTTATGCTGGTATTGGTTTATTTATTTTTTCAACTTTATATCGTTAAATATTTAACGTTGACGTTTAACGATTTGTAAACAGCATAAGCGAGTTACAAGAAACTTTTAACACCACCATCCGATTAATAGTTTTCACTGTGCAGTACACATGTAACACACGTGTTAATAATAATATGAACTCGATTTAAACGTTTCAGGAAACTGACTTATCTACTTCAAGAATATTTTGTAAAAAAAAAATATGATCTAATGTAGATAAAGTAATATTTTTTTTTAAATATATTGTTATCTCCACCTGTATGGGCATAAAAATGCTATTTAGTATAAGTATCTGATACTGTGTTAAAAAATTCAAATTAATAATATTTAAATTTCGAAATAAAAAAAAGAATATTAAATTCAGTATTTAATTCAAAAGCGGGTGAAATCTAAATGGACATCCGCTGTGAATATCGATACACGATGAATAGTTTTAAGGAAGGTGCCTTATCTGAGGTACCGGTTCCATCATCAAACTAACAACTATTAAACTCAACAAATTCGTATAATTTGTAGGGACGCAAAAACAGCTCTTTGTTTTCTGATTAAAGTTAATCAACAATAGCGTTAACGATCTTACAAATGTTATAAGAACATTACGTTTTTACAACAATACATCTCCTTTCATTTGTGTTTGAAGAACACTTTATCATTTATTTGTTTGCGAAGAAAAGAAACAAATAAGAAGGTACTGGTAGCTTTTAATTGGCTGATAATAAGCAATACATAAGCTCTACATTGCACTTTTAATATCATGTAGCGTCCTCTCGCTCTCACTTCTATCTCGTTTACTCGCGCGACCGCCGGCGGTGTAACAGGTCAGTAACGGTGGTGTTATCTACAGATGTAACCGCCTATCTGTAGATAGCCGACCGCCAGTATACAACGCAAGGGCATTAGCGTAGATAACACGGTTTATCTACTGTACTTCTTACACTCGATTTAAATATTGTTTCGTATAAAAAACAAAAACTTTACGATATTTGAATCTAAAGTTTATTATTTGTTTTCTGCTCGTGTATTTTGTCATTTTGTCTTTAGTCCTAGTAGGTTAAACGGATTTTGTTGCAATTTATATTTCGTTCGTTACGTGAGAATAAATCTGGAAAAAATTTAACCTGATTACTTACCTCAATTACCATCTACAAAAAAATTAACTAAGAGAATGGTATTAAACTAAGTTCATCAATTACAACCGACAATGGGCTTGTTGACTATATTTTTTTTTTGTTATTTAATGAAACATCGCACAATAATAGCTACTTCGGTGAAGGAATCACTCTGCTTATATCAAAACTTTAAAAGATATCGCGTTCTGAAATTCACATTCTTAGACTTTCCCAAAAACGCTCCATACAATGACGTTACACGTTGTGACGTCACTTCGCGCTACTTTGTATGGAGTGCTTATGAAATTTGTTCGATAGCTATATTCAATGTTGCGTTTATG
>LGAG01000459.1:491572-534013 GCA_001278395.1 Lerema accius
GTACAGACAAATTTATTTTACTGTTTTATTATAGTATAGATAAATTTTGTATTTTTAAAATGGACTTGCCCATTGAGCTTTAAAATGTCTTAAATCTTGTTAAACGTAACTTATCTAAGTAAAAGTTTGCAGATTGTAATTTTTACGTGTATTTTAACATATGTATTCGGTAAACACAATAATCCCAAGTACCAGGAAACAACCCTATTAGGTACTAATGCCAACAATAAAAACCGGTAGGTAGCTACTTCATGACATGTATACCACATTTATGTCACTTCTAAATCACATTAAAACTTCCAAATCACCTTATAATTATACGTCCTTGAATTAGTTGCCTACCTTACACATAATAATATTTTTAACCTCACTACGCCAATAGGGCTGATAAAAGTTTAACGTGTCCAACTGTGTTTGTGCGATCTACGTTTGCCTATGGCAACAAACCAACGAAGCTCCTAAACTAAGCAATAAAAAAGTACATGCTAACATTACTAACTATACAACAGGCTTGCCTAACAACTACCAAGACCTTTTTCAGTTTTTCTTCAAATTGTTTTTGAACCCAATAAATTTTGATAGTATTCGACCCAATAAACCAAGTAGCCGTTATCTATGAGATACTACATGAACATTGAACAACCATGTAACATCTTCTTTGTGAAAGCAATATCGTTTGTGACCGAGGGACGTCACAAGCTAAAACTGTTACCGCACGAGGGAATTTTAATCAAATATCACATGACACAAAGCAAGTTATAAAACTCGCCTTAGTTATCGAGGTTATTACTAAGCATCTATTAAGAGATGACTTTACGACGTATTTACTAACAGGACACACCAAAATGAAAGTAATAATAATATGTAAGACAAAATAGTACCTAATATAAAAAGACAGACTGCTAAAAATGTTAGAGAGATGGGGCCTATAATCTTACCTAAATGTCACTCTCACAATAAAGACGAATCTAATGACACCTAACATGTTGAAATCCGTCAAGTCGTTTAATCTGTAGAGCGTGCCAAAAATACATACATACAAACGCTCAAAAACTACTCCTCTCACAGTCGGGTATAAATTACCCTCCACATGGAATAGATCGGGTAAAAATTCAGTGCGGGCGGCAACAAACGTCAAGCGAAGCAGACTGACGGTAATGTCAATAAATCGTCTGGAGACAAGACGACACGGTGGCACGACGTCGTCACGACGTCGCCACGATGTCGCCGCGACGGCTGACGACGTCGACGGCCGCTCATTCCAATGTTGCCATCAATTATCGGGCCCGTGCCGCGTAATTTGCCGCGACGTGCCCCGCTTAGGGTTGTCAGAATTAGCGCGGCCGTTGCGAGCCGCTATTGAATTACGCGGATCCGTATCCGAAATAATTGTTCATCGCCCGCTAAGCAACCGGCAGTCGCGGATTATCTTACCCTTATTAATTGATAAATCAATACCTATCTGATCAGTATGCAATATAGTGACAATGATTCACGCCTCGTAAAAATCACGCGGGTAAAATTATCTAAAATATTGCTTATTATACACTTAAATGACACACTAGTAGGTAATAAAGCTACTTTAGATTTTTACTGTGCTTGTGTTAAATAAGATGTCGTTTTCAATAATAAAACGAGGCATCTATACAGATTTTTATTTTGGAACCTTAAGTGAATAATAAACCTGAGGTTACAAACCAAGAATTAAATTTTATTTAATCATTGTATGTAGGTGGCAGCCCTATTGGCCACTTATTATTTATGCTGCGTTTCGCGCTGCCATCTTTCACTTTACTCTTTTTAGCAAACCAACAGACGTTTCTTTTATAATTACTCATTTTGAAAATAGTTAAACAATTTAATAGCCGCAGCCAATTGTTAACCTTAATGAGTTCTTTCAGGGCTCAGGGATCTGCCTGAGGGATAGATGGGCTATGGCTTTTTTCTTACTTAGTGGATAAATGTGGGAATATGGGAAAATAAGGTGCTAGGTTGGAGATTTTTAACTTAAAACCATTAAAAATAAGCAATCAACATAGTGTAGGTAATTCAAACAGCTTTTTTTAGTCTTTCTTTATAAGACGTTTCTTTAGTTAGAATCGCAGCGAAGTAGTCAAGAAGACACTTTTAAATGAATGTACCAGAGTCATTTTTCACTTCTAAATTATGAGTTCTACTTTCAACTCTGTTATATTACCTCCGTCTATCTATGACATGTCAGAATAGCAGTCAAACATGGAACCTGGGACATCTCGCTTTAAAAACATAGACTATGAGTTCGTGGATAATATAAAAACCCAAATCCTATCTTTTGCCAGTTCAATTTATCAATCAATAATCAACAATAATGTGATTTATTACCGATCATTAAGGTCTTATTTATTCTGATGAAGATGAATTCTAGTGTGGGAGTTTGATGCCTCTTTGCCAAATTAGCGAGCATTATGTAATTGGTACGATAATGAAATGGGCATTAACTTCGTCCTTAGAACACGCCCAGTCTAAAAATAAATAATGAATAAATACTAAAATTGCCCATTATAAAATTTACTCTCAAACATTTTACTCAAATAATATCGGCATTTACACGAAAATACTGCTTATTTTCAAAATGAATTCCCAGTGAAGTCGGTGAGTAATTATAAAACGTTGAAATAGGCATGATTTCAACTAGAATTTATTTAGGTTCGTTTATTTATTCGTACTTTATTAATTTATTAAAATTATGTTCGAAATGCGACGTAATAAATCAACTATAGGAAAATTAGGTGCTTAGCTTGTTATCTATATCTAAGTATAAACGACTTAGTACTTCATGCTTACTTTACTTGTATTAGAATTAGTATTAGAAAACAGTACGTAATTTGGATTGAGTTATTAGTAAACACATAAGCTTGTTCACCTAGCCTTAGATACAACCCCTAATTCATACAATTCAACCCTCAGCCACCATAATACCCTATCGATATAGCGGTATAAATGTATAATATCGGAGCTGATTACCTAACATAAAATCTCCATTAATAGATCCATTTATCCCCACAAGATAACAGAGATTAAGTCTAAATCCTTAAAAAATCTCGTAATGCAGCTTAATCTATTGAAAGCGATAAACCGACAGTTTAAAGAAGCTTATTATAAATACCTTGCTATTTCTCGCTATATGTGAAAATATATCTATAGCTTGGTGGTAGGAAATAGCATCGTCCATACGAATGATCCGGGTTCCAATTCTGAAGCAGTTTTTCTTTCACACGAACAAAACGTTGACACTTCTATGTTCTTTGATAAACTTAGTAAGTAAAGTAATAACAATACTATGTGTGACTTATAAATGTTCGGTGTCTAACCTACTAATGATTGAGTATAAACAGAATAGATAATCGAGCTATTTCGACAGAGACGCTTCCTAGCCGCGGCATTTCGCGATTCGCGTATTTGCGTTCGCATCGGGTTTTTGCAGCTAATAAAAGCCCGTTTACCTGAGACCTTAATAATTTATAGAAAAAGGTTATATGAATATTATTGACGACTATAAGAGTACAGGAACTGTGAAACAGATATTTTTAAAGTTCTAGGGAAACAAAGCAATTTCAAACCTATTCTTTATTCGCTGCTATTTTATCCTCGCTTATTACAAGCATTAGCCAAGGTATATCATTAATTTTAAGCCATCTAAAGGCTCAACGGAACCTGGGGGTCGTCGATTGTCATAAATACGTAACAGCGCCTTAAGTAATGCGTCAATAGGACGAAAGACGTAGAGTCGAATTGTACCTTCAAACAATTATTTATTGGTATAAAATGTACCTGAAAATGTATAAAAAGGATTGAGTTGTTACTGTAGGGGAGAATAATTGAAAAAAAAAAAACAAGTTTAGGAACTCAAACTAACTCAACACCTCAAATCAACACATACACTTACACGAGAGTAGGCCGTCAAAGATCATAATAATTTCAGGAATCGCTCACGAATCTCTCGGTGTTATAATACCTAAAGGGTTACCTACATTCGGTGTAAAAATCTAATAATATTCATAGATAAAACTCGCAAGCATCATCTAGTTTCGGAATATTTTTCCATAAACATAGGGGTCTCGACAATGACGGGAGAACGGAAATGAACATTATTCCGCTCTAGTCAAGGACTAAGCGATCGCGCCAAAGAGAAATGAGACAACTATCAGTTCCCGTTCAATGTTTACTGAAGCTTACTGAGAGCAGACGGCCGTGAATAGATTTCTTACTAGCATGTACCTACTTCCAGATACGTATGGATGATTCAGATTTCCTGTATTACAAATACCTACTTATGTCGTACTACAAATTCCAAATTCAAATCATTATTTCATCTTAGGAACTAATAGCTAATTTAACGTCACACTACCTCCAATATACAGTTAAAAGTTATTTATTTTAAAATCAGAATATCAAACAAAAACTAAAAATAATTTCGTCGCAATCATCCAGAACTTCTTATTATAAAAAGTATATTTATTCATGACTACTCCAATGCCCGCCCTGTTCTCTTTAAACTGCATTTTAAACTCCGGGATTTATTTTAAAGTTATTTCCATAAACGTTCGGCTAAGTCCCTAGTACCATCCTTCGGTCCAAGCAAATGTAAGCCTTACGTATGAGGGGTATGGTTTAAAATAATTTTACAGTTTCTACGTAAACTTTCGTTCATTCATTCTAGTCATACATTGACGTTACACGAATCGACACCTTGTATGAATGTCATAAGATTGAAAGTGGCTCTCAGTGGTGACTTTTAAAGGTATTTGCGTTCAAAACGAATGAGTCCTGTCATTAATCTTGTGAATCGGTGCGTATTTTAGTAAGTATGTCATTGTGATGAGGATTTGAATTTGGAATATGTTGTTAAATGAGTAAATTAGTTAAGACAGCGTTCCATGTGTATCACTGGGCTCTTATGGTGGACATTAAGTTAAGTCGTTTGAGGTTTGTATTAAAATTATCGGAAGTCCTTTTGTTATATGATGGTGTAGTATTCGATTCAGGTGTTATCCCCACCCCCCTCCTGGTGTTTACTTAGTACGTGTGAAGCAGACCCATGAAGTAATCAGTTTCAAGCCACCTCAACACAACCAGAGATAAGTCAACGAACGAATTTTACCTCAGTCAGTTGCAACATAGAAGCTACCCTCCAAATACAACAAATCCTTTGCACCCATTTTTGAGCAGTTTAAAAAATATATCCACAGCAAACACATTTAGTTTAACGTACGACCATAACACCGCCTTCTAATAGCCGGAACGTGCTTTCGCTCAAATCTAACTATAGTTTGTTAATGTATACTGGTTTAAATATAACTTTAACTTGTAATAGTATAGCGGTGAAAAGTGCAACTCTAGTCGAGCAGCACCCTTAGGGTGAAGCTGGCGATAGTCTAGTATTGATATGTACATTTACATGTTCCGAAGTTAAATCACTTCAAATATTAAAAGGATGTAAGTCTAAAGGATCTGAGTGCCAATTTTTGTAACATAAAAACTATAAATCAAACCAAATCACTTAGACCCCCTACAACTTATTCCGTGTGTAAAAAAATAAATAAAAGACAGGCACTAGGGACCATTTGGATATAATTGCGCATGGCACAAAGATCGTAGTTTTGTATTGAGTTTTTGGCACTTAGAACCTTTAGACATAAACCCCTTTAATTACGTATTGTATTTTAATTTCCAGATGTTTTACGTTAACATCTGTTTAGAGAACAGGGAAATGCTTGTTGGCGATAATAGAGTACTTATTTTTAGCTCATTCAATGAAAATGTAAAGACCATTAAAGTTAAAAATATAAAAAAAAAATCGATCAAACCTAATCCCTTATAAAAGTTTACTCTTAAAGGTTCACAAGTTCCCGCCTCATCTCAGAACAACGACATCTGTCATCAAGATTGTCAGTTGAAAGGAACGATTTGAAAATAGAATCGTCTCAGGAGCGTTAATTTACGAAGAGCTTAAAAAATAAACCCTTTATTTTTTATCTGTTGTCACAATGGGCGTGTTGACTGTCTATTCAAACTTAACGCTTGATGTGCCCGCTTAGGTAAAATGTTCAATATTTAATAAGTAAGTAAACATACAAACGCTCCACAGAATATAATTAATAGTAAACATCAACTGGTCAAGTATAACTCCGAGTCAGACTGCTCAGAAAAAAAACTACATCTTTTAAAAAAAGAAGCTGTCAAACTGCACAGATTAAATAAAGCTGCGAACGTGTTACGGAACCAACGCCATCTGTCATCGGAAACGATGCGATTTAAAAATAGAACGAAGCGTGATCCCGCTAACCGTTTGAAAGTTATTTATTGCCAGTTTAAACTCGTTACTGTTCTAAATTTGAAAGTTGGAATTGATTCGTGAACACAAGTTACCAGCCGAGCGATGGTTAATTGAGATATTTTAAATGGAAGATTTTTAATAACATTTATAGTTAATTTATATTCAGTCAACTACTAAACATTATCACCTTTACATGGCATTTAAATTTTCAACTTGTATCTCTTTCTCATAACACTGCACTCTTCTATATCCTGTCGCATTACCATAAAAAGCCCTTTTAAACACAAACAATCTATAAATCCAGACTATAACACACGAATTGTTCAAAAACATTTCATTGCCATCCATGTCATCTATTTAATGACCTAATACATTAATAACTACTACTATCCCGATGAGACACCGTACAGCCAAGGTCAAGTTAAACTTATGGTTAATTAGGTAAACCGTAATCCGTTGACGGCGGTATCTATCAATGTCAATTAGTCAGATACCTGTGGTCGGTGCTCCCGTACTGCGGTTGTATGTATAATGTAACATAATAGGTTCTAGGCTCATAGCTATGTCATAGTATATTTTCCTTTGATGCTGAATCCTGCGAATACCTTAAAATTTTCGTGTTTATACTTGAAGATAATTAATTAATAAATATATAATACAAACTACATTGGAATTAGATCAAAGACTATATCAATAAAGAAACGTCATTCATACCACCAAACATAATTAAGTACCATGAAGAGACCAAGTCAAAAAAGTGTAAGGTACCTACCGACATATTTAACATAACTCAAAAATTACACACATCACGAGCCACACTTAAGCATCCTCTAGCTTTATATATTTTTTTAACCAAAGTAACCACTGCGGCTCATTCGAAACGCATTATCTATACAACGTATAAAGTACTGGATGATACAGTATGGCGATGGAATAGAAATGCATTTTTTGTTATGGTAATGAGCCGAGTCGCGGTCGTCCTCGGTATAAAGTAAAACCGAGGGGTGAGAGTTAAAATATTGAGGAATAATTGAATTGGCACTTTAAAGGAGGCGGAAATAATAGCAAACTGGTCGGTTGGATTCTATACTTCTATCTATGGATATATTTCGACGATCGCGGTACTCGTGGCGCGGTAATAGGAGTCGTGTTGTCTGAGTTTGTTATAATTTACATTTTGAAGGGCGCATCGATCCATAAAAGGCTTCTTAAGAGCCCTGAGAACCTAACCGAAGATAACTAATTGAAATTATAAACATTGTAGAAACTGAATAGAATTACGATGAGGCTAGATCAAAAGCCACAGATAATAACGAGAAATGAGGAGACGCTTTTGGTTCTCCACAGTAGCGGGCCCTATATTTCAGTGTATTAATGATAAGGACACATACAAATGACACACAAAAATCAGTGTGGGCAAGACCACTATGAACTAAGCTATATGAATACTTACAGATGACAAAAGAATTTTAACTTGTAAACATAAAACGCATATACCCGTCTACATTTTGCCATCATCATACACTTTTACATAACAATATCAGTATACAGAGAGAACACATAAAACACGTTATGGTGCAAAATGTTTATGGTACTCACCGTAAGATGAATACACAGCTAGAGACAGCAGCAGGATCACTTGTAAGACGATCCCCCCGAATCTGACGCGAAACATACTCAAAATGGCGGCCATTGCGTCACAAAATGGCCGAAGTGAACAACTAATACACTACACTTTTGGACACTCTTTATCACATAATACTGGCGTATGGTTAATTGATTTCAGTTTTATTGGAGTCCTAGGATGGTCGGCTGATGATGAAATCATTCGCGGATTGTAGGTGCTGCGTCTGAAAAGATAGAAAGGTCAAATTAGTGTTTGCTTACAGTACTTTTCAAAGGTGTGTAGTCAGCCCAGCGTGGTGGACTACCCTGTACCCCTCAAATTGTGAGGAGACTCGAGCCCAACATTGGGACAGTTATGGGTTGTGATGATGATTTCCAGTAAAACACTTATAATTTACGGAGATGTTTTGATGGGATTGTTATCATGGAAAGCTTAAACTTTAGTGAGTGTTTCAAAAGCTTCAAGGATGAGTGTAGATGTAGAAGAAACAAGCTAGTGCGACGGTGGTGTTTCGCGAATCGGGAATCAACAAAAGTTCCAGCATCCACCAAAGTTTTACTTGTTATAATGTTATCAATACGAGCACCGAAGCCGTATTTCAACACCGCGACCCAAAGTCACATAACGCAAGAAAACCATTTTAAACTTCGCTCATATAAGAAGTTATTTCTTACTGAAATTCCACCAACGCCAAAACTTTATCCAGTTCCCGTTTCCCGCCATCCTAGACAAATATATTCTGTAACTGATAGTGATGGATTGTACTTTGGCAGATTTATATAAAAGTTTTACAAGGCCTTAACAGCGTAGTCAAATGAAACAAAAACACTTTTTATTTTTGTTGAAGCCCAAGAGGGGTTTCTTGTGAAGCACTCGTGGGTTCATCACCTTGACTTACGTCGATTATAAACGATGGGGAGAAAGTTAATCTGCTTTGGGTATTTAGGTATAGGCCGGAGATTGGTGGAATGGTGAGAAATGGTCATGATTTAAAAAAAAGCTACACTCTCATAACCTCTTACTTTCTACTATATTGATATTCTCCGTATAGTAAGTGCCATGGGTGGGCGGGACTCACCCAGAACGAAAACAGAAATTTAAACTTATCGTAGTTTCTAAAGCCACAACCAATTCAGCATCCACAACTAAATGTTACCGTTAAACCAAAAACAAAACGAAATAATTCCACAACTACAAACAAAAATTCCATCAACTCCCAAAACAAAACGCAGCCAATCCAGCCCTTTAATATCAATATTTCTAATTTCTACTCAAAGTATTGAATAACCGCTCGCCAATCAACTGTATCGATGCTTAGTTCGGAAAGTGTATCAAGTAACACCCTTTAAAACAGTTCAATACACCAAGTAACGAAATCCGACATTAACCTGCCATTTTATTAATACCTCACGATCCATTAGCCGGAGAGGGCCATACGTCTTAAAATATCGAATTACTTATTGTCCCCTCTGTACGCCTTATTGACGAGTTTAGGCTAGGAGGTCGCTACTGAATCTAATTTTACTCGATAACAATGGGACCGTCTGTATTATTTACTTTACTATGCTCTTAAGAGAGGATACACAAAATCAAAGAAACGGAAATGTGTAGAAATATTGTTTTTATTTTTATCTATTTTTATTAAGTATGATTAAATTTTACAATTACAATTTTTTACTCTAACTGCTGCTTTATAATTTTCTAAGAAACTAAATTTAAAAATTTGTAAAATACAGATTATATTAGTCGCATATAAAAGACCATTAAAAAATAACACTAGTCCCCGAGCTACATAGTCCGAGGGCTAATGCAGTAATTGCAGCGAGCTCCTAACAGTATTTTTCTTTCATCGGCAGTCGCCTTTGGCAACGCGTTGCGAGACAGAACCAAGAGAAAATTAATAATTAACTATTTGCATTGTCCTTGGCTCTCTGTAAATTAACTGAGTAAAGTGCTAAGTGGGAGTTACATTACACTCGCCCTTTCAGGCTCTCAACTAAATAAATAACTTTTACTTTTAATTATATAAAATATTACACTGTTTTAGTAGCAGAGTAACATTTACAAGTTCACTCTTTTGTACTGTGTTAAAACTTCTAAACATGTTATTAACGGCTCTCAACTATCTTTTGCGTTATAACTGTTTTGTTTAGTGAAAAAGGGTTCCAAGTTCGATTCCCATCTAAAGCAAAGCTAAAATTATGGAACAAATAAATGTTTGTCTCGACCACAGATATAAATACTCGTACTCCTATTTACAATTTTAATCATGAAATAAATTACACAAACAAAGTTAATTACTGATACCATTTTAAATTTTTACTATCGCCAATAAAATAGATCAATCAAAAGAAACTAATAACTTTTTATTATAACTCTGATTCGGCACTATTTATTGATGTAGGTTCAACTCGGTTTTAAGTATTCTAACCGCTATTTATCTTTCATCCACGTGCGTAAAACGAGATAAAAGATACCTTAAAAAATACAATACAGAATTCTGAGATATTATCCCTCTGGGACACTAAACAAACCGTACCTCGGTTATTCTTTCTATGCGTAATCATTGTTTAAACTAGAAAATGTAATTTATTCTTTAGTAAATGTTTTATTATTTTAGTACGTTGGGTATTTACTTAGCAAAAAGGTTCTTGAGGTATCTCGTACAGTCTTCGTATAGTTGAAGTTAAAACTGCTATCATCGCCCACCTAGGAATCGTCTATTAGAATTAGAGGTATGAGTTACATGTCGTTTTGAATACTAGATCATATAAATATTTAAAAAACATTAAAAGTTCGCCAGAACGAGAACAGAACCCAAGTCATCGAAGCGGATTGACTTTAATACGAAATAACTCATTAAATATGTAAGCGGCGTTTTTGATTTTCTCATTTGCGTACTTTTGCGAAAAGTAGTAAGGGTTGGGGGGGTAAACAGTTTTTATGGACTAGTACAAAATAAAATCGCCGACTAAATAAAATATTAACTTGTTACTAAGAATTCTTCTCAGTTTTTTGTAAAATGAAATAAAATTCACAGAAGCTCGCCCCGAGCGAAAGCAGGTACAAACATTACAAACGTACTTCATAATAACATGACAGGCTTTGTACCGTATTTCATGTTAACAAATTCTGTCAAAATAAGGCAACGCTACTATGACCACACATGCTCTTTCTACCTGGACTTGGAAGTTCCAGAGATGTATTTATTTTTTCTCTTTGACTATTAAATATTGTGGTTGAAGCTTCGCCATTTTAAGTTTTCATTTTGGGTGATAATGCAAATAATTTAACTATAACACATTAAACGCAAAATATCAAGCGTTTTGTGTACCTACGTCAAAAGTTACGCATTTCTTTTTATTTCGATAAATTTTAATCTTAATTATTCCGGGAGAAAACCGTGTAGTCGGCAAAAGTCAATACGTAAGTACATAAAGTATTTTTTTTTTACAATTACAAAACCACATCGTATAACTATTTATAAACAACGTACATTGTCCCGCTCTAAGAACAAAGCGTGGTCATACATAAGGTTTCCTTTCTAAGAAATGAGAATCCGCTTTGTATAATTGTAGCTGTTATTTTTTCCAAGTATCCATTTAACGTAATATTTTACTTAGAAATATTTCGTTTATTGTTCTGAAATAGTAATGTTAGGTAGTACCTAATAGGTACAACTTATTGCCCTTAATGTTGCCAAGCCAATTAAGTCATTTTAGATGGTAACATTATACATCTCCAAAATAATCCTGTGATTAATTTTACATAATTTCTATAGAACTAAAAACCACATAAAGAAAAACATACTCGTATAACAAAATTAGAATTACTCCAGTGGAGTGGCGTGGGGCCCGCCTGAGGCAGGGGTACCCATTGTTATAAACCATAGAAGCTTCACCACAGTTCTATGACAAATGGTCACGTGACATGCACGTGTACTATAAGATTGGGACTTGAGGCAGATTCAACCTCAACTAGCTATGTAATATTTACAAGATCTGCCCAAAAATTTATATGAAATTGTTTACTAACCACTATGGTTACTAACCACACTAAACTTAGGTCGTCAAATAAGACTTACAATTACAACCAAGCTTTACACTAAAAGACTACTTAACTTACATCCACCAAGAAGTAGCAAAACCCGTTAAACGTTTGATTTCCATAACACCAGTTGGTTTTCGCTAATTTTCTACTTAAATATTGATAAAAAAACACTGAAACACAAGAAAAAAAGCAAGATTTAGCAACATCATTTGGTGTTCAAGGAGCGTTTATTTACAGGACCTTGCAATGCCCTCGTTACATTACAAGGCTGAATGAACCTGGATCGTGTAGGCCGTCAAATTGAAAATAAACATGAGACAAGATGTTTGCTTTGAGCACCGATGACAAATAAAAATCGCGGGCATAAAAGAAAATGTTACGAAAAACGTTGAACCTACCCGCGGCCGTGGCGGATTCGACATGCGTAGCTGACAAACATCACATAGATAGGGTGTGTGTGACCTTACCAATAACCTATCGAAAAGTATAGATCGACTTTATTGCTCTACAAATCCAATGCTCTATGTTGTAAATGGAAAAATCTTACAGTTTGTTTAAAGTATTTAATGACCAATGTTTTAAACTGATAATCCGCTTTTATTCAAATAATTATACATGTATTTGCTTAAGCCAATAAAACTCCACGATTTGTTAAAACACTTTTCCGTGCTCTTGACAATAATAATATGAAACAACAAAAAAATAATATTTAAAAAGCAAAATATTGTCCAAGATTTACTACGATACGATAAAAACTTTAATACCAAATCGTTACTTCACTTCAAGAGACCTAACTTTTATCACGACAACCATCCAATTACAAGTAGGTACACAATAATTACGTAGTTGTATTAACAATATAACAATACTAACAAGAATACCTTGTAGCAACTCAAAGTTATTTTTCTTAATATTTTTCTATTACTCCATTCTTTACTTGTTACCTTCAGCATGAACACGACCACGGATTAGCCCGGGAGCTTGTTTCGAAACTACTCGCAACAGACGAATGAAACAAACAATTTTACGTAGACAAAAGAAACATTTCGGTTTTTACACGGTCGAAGACCTCTGTAATGCCGAAATATTATTATTATAAAGATTTTTTTGCCAAAGCATAATAATATGAAAATGACAAATAAGTAAGTTCGCTTTATATTTTATTTTGTAGAATTGGACTTCTGTATACACTCGGCAACGGTAAGGGAAAGTAGAAAAATGCGTTCCAATATTTCATACAACGTTTTTCTATGAAACTTTAGAGTTTAGGGGCGTAGGTGATACAAAAAGTATTTCTGAAAGATATTATCACAGTGTGATGTTATAACTTTATGGAAATAACGCTATATAGACCAAGATTAGAGAAAGCTTTAAGACCCAATTAAAAGTTATTTAAATAAGTATCTGATTCGAGTAAATAAGAAATATTTTCCTAAGTATCGACTATTATGTATCACAGAAATTACCAGAAGTATTATTCCATAGTGTTGTACAGGTTTAAATACTTTTCATCTAGTTGCTTATCCGGAAAGTTATTCGTTTGTAAAGTTATTGTCAACTTAAATACTTGTTTCAAAGTTCACTTTTATATTTGGCGTCCTTGTTTTGATAATTTAGGCTAATCTTCAACATTTTACTTAATCCGCATTCTACTTAATGAGATTCGTAGGTGAGCGTATTTAGCGTTTGTTTTTTGTTAGACAACGCGTCAGTAATTGTAAGGTACGGTATATCTACTCGTCTTTCTAAAAGTAGATTAAAACATAAAAGTCGTATCAAAATGAAATGTAACAAAAATAATTCCAGAATAATACGATTGCTTTCGCTGCATAAACCTGTCCGAGGATTAGCCCGACGGCGAATTGTTAATGTTTACAAAATTCATCCGAGTGAAGCCCCTTATTTAATTGAAAATATCATTTCATTTCAAATGTACAAACCACACTAGGTAAACAAATATGCTGGTTCTCCGTGTATGAAATAGACGAACATTATCAAAATAGTCTATTCAAATAGTAGAAACTATAAAATTATTATCGGGTAATTCAGAGATAGTAGAGATAGAGATAGTGAGAGAGAGAGAGAGAGAGAGAGAGAGAGAGCATTAAGCCACGATTTCAGAAATATTTCCTACTTTTGCTGAATTAAAACTATGAGCTAATTATAAATAGGGAGGTAGTATACTCATTGACTTAATTTCCAACTATAAATTCCAAGTCCAGGTGGAATTCTAATTCTATAGTGGAACGAGTCGTCAATTGAATGAGCCGGTACAAATCTTCAACTTTTGTTACTAGGCGAAAATTCTAGTGAGGAATTTTAGTGTTCAAATTTATTTTCTAAAAGTACATTTTAAATCGAAGTAAGATCACTGCTACCTAGTTACTTCTCTTATGTGCAAAACATCGACAGATTTTACACAAGCCAATACAAGGTGTAACGACCACCTTAACACCTGCTAACACTACTATACAAATCGCCATTCAATCCCACACTAAGGATAAACGAGAAACAGCGTTTGCCTTATACATAAGCCATTATCATTCCCAACAATACAGAGCATAAATAAAAGCCCAAGTGCTTCAACAATATCTGAGAGTAAAAAAAAAACAATAAATAATTGATGGTTCATTGTTGCATGAACACGTCCACGGTTCAGCCCGCCGGCAAGCCGTTAATGGCTGCTGAAATCAAACGAAGCTTTCGGCACTGCAGACAGACGGATAAACCAACATTTACTAATACGTAGTATAGATCCATACAGGTTAACTATATCGGGTGATCTGCGGTAGACTAATGTTTGTTTGACTCTGCAAACGGAATTGTTCTGATTTCAAATTTGATTAAAATATAGGAATTTGTAATAAAGGGAGGGTAGTGTGAATAAAAAATAATTTTACATAGATCTGTTGTTGGTATTTAAAAAAAACTATTTTCCCGCAATCTAGAGAGTTTTTGGGAATATGAATAAATAATTTTAAATTACTAATTTTTTTATTTTTATATTTAAAACAAATCTAGATATTGCTAGCATATTAAAGGCACCTAAAATACCTAACCTACTATCATTCATGAAATTATCTTTTTTTCGAAAACAGCAACGTGTCGTTATTCCGTAGTCCGGGAGTAGGATGTAACTTTATACTATTACATTTCGAGCACCATAAAGTTATAATCTTTCCTGATCTCCCCATAGACACGCCATGCGCGTCGTCTATGTTCATAATCATTAAGCTGGCCACTCGCATCCGTCAACTAAATGATTTATGTTCGGCGCCATTTTCTTTTTTTCCCGCCCTTTCATGTCGGCGCTTTTATGGCGGCAAACAAGAGGGTTTAGTTTTAATTTTTTATTATATTACAACATCCCATGCTTTCACTTTCTTTGTATTATAAAAAAAAAGTAATTTGAAAGGGATAAAAAGTTCTCTATTTACGTATTTAATATTTAAGTATATTGGTCTGTCTTTGCTACTTAAGTACTTATTTAATTATTATAGGTACCTATTACTTACTGTAGATATTTCGTTGTAGTTATTACCGATGTAGATATTACCAGATATTTCAAATTATGAATAAACTAAACTTAAAATTATAGATTACAGATAAACGGTCAACGAAATCTTATCATCCCTTAACGCACTCAGTGCAGAACCGCTACAAAAAGCTGTTTGTTGGCATAAAAAGCAAACAAACAAACAAACAAGACAAAAACAAGTGTGGACAGCAGCCCCGCCCTGAGAATAGTTCTTCGAAAAATATTTGAGTGTACTGCTCGTTATTCACGGTGAAATTGTGACAACGCTCATTACAGACGTGCCGCGGTCGCTTCAACGCATTTGTCATTTCGTCAAGATTGTCTCACTGCCGGCGGAGGGCGAAAAACGATGAAAAACATTGAATAAATAACTGAGAAACAGTGTATTAGGTTAGGAAATAGAAAACTCTTTGGAAATTCTCTTTGGAAATAGAACAATCAAAAGTAAAGTAGTAGTCCTCTGAGATAATTCAGTATTAAGATTGAAGAACAATTTTTTACAAGCCATTTAAGTATAACTTAAGCAGTATTAAAAAGTATTACGTAGCCTCCCTACTAATAACAATATATTTTTCTGGCTTACTGTCAAAGTAATATTTTTTAAGTTCATCCACGGTTTCAAATCTTCTTCTAATGGCAAAACTTCGCTTTTACCAAAACCTGTATCAACTCAAAATTCTTCAAATTCAACATAAGCAAATCTATAAACCCCCTTCTACACTCCTATTGCTTACGTCATATTCAAATCCTCCCTATACCTATACCTACCCCATATACCTACTTTATAGTTATCGAATTTAATGCAAATATATTTAGTCCACGTATAAAACATTTCCTTCCTATTAGACCGGCTGTTATCCAACACACGGTAAAGTTTGTAAATGGGTCGAACAGATTTACAAAATACATTTCAACACAACGATTACAATACAATAATAGTGCTGCAAAAACACTTTGTATTCGTACGTTGAATTGTGTTTGCAGATTTTCACATTAAATCGTTTTTTTTGGCATGACTCATCGGAATGCCAATTTGGGATGTTTTATATATTTAATCTTACTGAATTTGTTTGTATATTACTTGTTACTTAGTCACACAAAACCGGTTAAACTGATTATAATGAAATTTAGCATAGAGATAGTTTATAACCTGTATAACCGAGAACCTAGTATGTTTCATTACGAGTCCGTTTAGATTTAAAAATTAGAGAAGTATTAAAAATTACATACTAACATTTTATTACACTAAAATCTTCATCAAAATCTGTCGAGTGCAAAAACAAATCACTACAAATCTCTATTTTAGTCTTATAAAAAAAATAGTTACATAGACACACAAAAGGCGGTCCTAGCCGGATTAATGAAAAATAAGCTAATTTTTAAAGCCGGGCTTAACGACTCGAGAGGAAGAGCAATTAGCAGTCGCCGTCACCGGCAGCGTCCTAACGTGACGCTGGCTTAAGGTGCGCTTCCGTAGGACGCGACGCGATCGACGAAGACAGAACAGTGACATAATAATTTTGTCGTGGCAGCTACATGCTGTATGCAGGAGCTAATAAAAAGCAAAACGGAACATATATTTATGATGTACAAGTCTTCAAGTTCATGTCGTTTTATTTTACATACAAGTTCTCCTTTACCTAGTGTTTTCTTCACTCGTTAATACAGCAGATAGTTACTTTACAGTTACACTAAAAAGTTTACATTGTAATTTATAAGACCGAGTCCGATATACGACTGCACTTGACGTGTAGCAGTTACTTACCTGAACTTGCAGCATCAAAAAATACTACAACCCAATGTGCTCTGACGCCATGAGAAATATAACCGTGGTTTGTCGCTGTCGTGTCGACAGTCGCATCTTTCGGAACGGCAGCTTTAAACTAATATTAGTGACTGCAATCATTTTATTTGGTCCTGCTTCCCGCTCCCTTTGAAGTGTCCACGCCTATGTAAGTGAACTGATTTATGCGACCGTTCTGGGAAGATCATCTGACGGATTGTAAACGCGGTTACCATTCGGCGTTGCCACGTTACACCGGAAATAACGCGTCGCTATATTAAGAGCGTTTAACGTTTGCACGTCTATTTTATTAATGGCTCTCATATCTGTACGTATCTCTTAGGATAACGGCAAAAAATATAAATAAATAACGCTATAGGTACACTCATAGCCCCACACTAGGATTCCCTGTATTGTAAGTGCCACGAACAACGTTTATCAAGACCGAGAACAGAAATCTAAATTCATCATTTAAATTTCAGCCTTGCTGCGAATCGAACCCAGGACCTTTTGAACGGCGATCCGGCGTGGTAACCATTGCGCCATACGGGTCGTCAAATCATATGAACAATTCCTGCTGTTTTACCTAGTTTATAGTAAGTAACCCTCTCGGATAGGCGAGGTCCTTGAATCGATTCCCGACAGTATTAATACTTGGTAGAGTCAAAAAAACGTAGCACCACTATTACAAAAGCGAGACTTACAGTATTATTATTTTAACTACCCATATTACTTTGAAACATTTAATATTCAAAACTACTATGAAACCAGTTCCATTATACGAACAACCACCTAATTGAGAAGTCCATTGTTAGTACAATATAAATCTCTCTCAATAATCTCTTATTGTCCACTGATAAGTTAAAGAGTTGAAATTGGTCGCTAGTCGCCATTTTAACTCAATCTCAGAGGCACATCTAGGATCTAGGTCTATATGATGAGTCTAGATAGCTCTGGGGCATCAAGGGTTACTTGAATTAATAGATTGAGAAGACATACTAACTGACATTCTATTCTTACTTCCCGTTAGTTAGGGACCTGAATAAAATATAATTTAAAATGCTTTTATAGATTGAACTATTAGAAAACTAAACTGTCATCTTTTAACAATGTACAAGTTTTTTGTACAAAAATCTACCGAAGCATTTAAAACTGACGTCATACCCAAAAAGTCCCAAACTGTCTTTCAAATGTAACCCCCACGTGAAACCTTTTTTTGACACCATTAAACCATGACAACACGACATATTCACGGTCACACTGTATCCTCCATCAATCCACCATTGATACACCAATAGACTTTATTAAAATCAATTGATCAAGCCACATGCGGGACAAATCCCTATTCTATTAGCTCTCGAACGAGCTGCAATTGACGGACAATACACAATACCTATAAATAGTATTAAATGACGTTATTTCTGTTTCTTTCTAGACTCGTTTTAAACTGTAAAAGAATTTTAGGAGGAAAATTTAAATTAAATGTATCATAATGATACATAATTATTTTTCGTATACTTAATTAATCACAAATTCGTACATGCTTGTATTATTCTTTAAAATGTACCGAAAATTAACTCTTCACGTACTCATAAAAACGTTGGCTTTTGTACGTGATGACATCAAAAATTACGGCAACATTTACGCAATTTTTATAAATTAAAACATAAATTCACCAAACGCTATTACCTAAACATGAAAAACTCAAAACGCCTAAAAAAACAAGCAGCAATTGTTTCATAATTATAATTATTATCATCGAACAATCTCGATCAAGTTCCCATCAACAGATTGACATTTACAATAAATAAACTTAATAAACATGACCAATAAATATAATATATGCGGAGTATTCATAAATTATTTATCAAGTATGAGATCACAATGGCCGTGAGTGGTGTTCGTAACCTCGGAGCTCTTCAGTCTGTTTTTGTATAGAGATAGAGTTTCATCAAACAAATGATAATGTGATAATAATAAATTTATTATTATATGCAACGAGGCAACAGTATCTTTTATATATTAATACTAATTCATACGAACGATTATGAGATTTGACATGGCTAAAGGTTTTAGTTGAAAAAAAAAAACATTAGTCAAGTCTACAACACAAACATTTCTGTCACCTAAATGTCTGTTCCGGCCGGGAATCGGATTCGGATTTTTTTTACATAGTTGTACCTAGGTGTGTCGGTATCAACGAGGATATGGACGGAGATGTGGATTTAAGACCTTATGTAAGTGACAATAAGGTTTATTAAACCATCACGCATGTGCATAAAACATGGGATCTCACAAATCTAATTACAGCGATGTCTATGGTTAAAACCCCAAAGAATTTACCTCCTTTTAGTCTACGCAGCTACATGAGGCTTAAAAAACGAACACCCTCTAAAACTAGTTGTACCGTGAAAAAAAAACACTAGATGCAAATTCGAAACTAACAGGCTTAAACGGGAGCTTTTGAGAAAATAAAAAAAAATGCAAAAAATTGCAAATTCGTGCTCTTACCGAAAACTGAGCGTGACCCCGTGACCTTATTCCTTTTTTTTAAGCGAACCAAGCAGAAAATATCTTGCCACCGCTCTACACGAGTGGACTAGAGAGGCACGCACAGAAATATCGATATCGACTTTAACAATGCATGAGAAACTTCAACACCTATGAAAATATCAAAAAGCTATGCCAAAGCAAATTATAACTGCTTCAACTTGCGTCAAAATTGGATAATACAAGTAGTTGAATTTAAAAAAAATGTGAATGAGAACTATTTCATGATCCGAATCCAGCCGACGATCATGACAAACGTAAATAATTTATACTATCTACATTTAAAACGTAAGAACAAAACATAATTTTACAATCCTATAAACGTGATACAATACGTAACCATTTTACACCAAATCAAATAGATGGCCATTGACTAATCTATTGATTCAGAGCAATAACAACTAATAACTTAAAAACGTGAAGTCGATAATTCTCATCATAGCATAACTATCGACTGTCGTATTTATCGACAACATACCCCAGGTCTATCCATTCACCTGTATAATCTGAAGAGTCCTACACTGCAGCGCTCAGGCCAACCTCTTTATCATTCTGTATGTCTATATTTTTGAATCACTGCTTCTAGAATATTCTAGCATAACGTCCGATAGTAATCTTGAGTGTTTTCCGACGAAGCTTTACCAATAGGATGCACTGAGCATTTTCTACACAATCTATAGAAGTTTTATGTCAGATGGAAGACTTCCTTAAGGTGATGTTCTTAGGTGATGATGGTGATGTTGATTTAAAGACTGATGTTAGAGGTGATGTTGACTTTATGTCATCAGATAGCCGACTGATTCTCTTCTCTACCTTTTTCTTGTAGGTTGAGTAAGTATTGGTTATTGATTTGACAACCTGTGTAGCGCAACGGTTACCATTACAGTTCGAACCATGGATCCTGGATTCGAATCCCAGCATAGCAGAAATTTAAAATATCAATTTAAGTCTGTACTTCGTCTGGAAAAGGAATCCTATTGTGGGGATATAAGTGTGTGATGTTATTGACTTATTTTATTGACTAGTCAATCAATAAAAAGTCGGTAAGCTATGGAAGTTTCTACCAGAATAGGAGATTCCAAAAGTTTTAAATTGGCGTAGTTACTACTTTAGTTGCTATGAACTGTTGCCTCACCGTGGGTTTATCTACTTTACAATACCGTAAGCATCCCTAACAGAACAAACGGATACCGCACACACCTGTCTGTTTGTTCGTATCATCTGAAGAGCCCTCTAGGGTACGCGACCCCTTTGCCTGCTACCCTTTGCATTAGTTTCGCTAAAGAATTATGAACACAGTTTTTGAGTACGATTGCAATATTAAATGAAATTAACTTATTATTCAATTATTGGATCTTTTATGACGTGACGTATAGGTACTTTGAAATGTACGATTTCAGTTAATCCTAGAGTGGATGTAGTACCTATTCAAATTATTTACCTAAGTAAGTTTTTATTAACGGTAGTACTTTAAGAAAATTTAACATAAAAAAGCATTATGTACGGTATAATTAAGAAACCTTTTCCTTTTTTGAAGTCGATTAGAAAGTAATATAAGAAATATATAACTTACTATTAAGTAGGATCGAAAAATCGCTATGTCCAAGTAAAATCTAGCAAAACATTTTCTAAGTCTTCTCACTCTCTTATTAGTCGGCAACTAATCGGTAATGACCATTATGTTCTATGACTTAGTCGAATCATCTCATAAGATACAACTGAATTTTACATCAGCTGGATCCAAACCCTGACGTAGTAACAAGCAAACCACTCGACTATATCAGCTTCCGGCTTCAAACCTCAATCCGAGCTAAATATCACGCACCCACGGCCCAACAAGTTCATTATCGAGGTTAATATGAAAATTAAACGCACGCGGTTAAATGTCAGTGAGATAAGATACCATTTCGTTTTATAGAAAGTTAAACCAAAGTTAAATCCAAGTTAAACCGAAGTTAAACGTCCAACACGGAACATGACAAATTACCGATCGGATCGAAACTTTTTATGTATAAGATACTTTTTATACTTGTACTAGCTGTTGCCTGCGCCTTCGGAACGTCTTCGACGACTTACATAACTTCCCCCACCCCTTCCCCGTCCTCTTTCCCCGTTTAAGGGATGAATTTTCAAAAATCCTCCCTTCATATTTCATACCTCTCTTATTAATAAACATTGATTAACTTTAAAGTCTTTTGTTTAACAAGTTTTTGTTTAACAACTTTTGTTTAACAATTACCTACGCAGTGCACAGTAAACTCTAATTTGCTCTTTGATTAAAAAGTTAATCCTAGGATTACCTAGTTCAAGTTTTTATTAATAAGACAGTATATTTGAATTTAGAAAGTATGCTTTACTTCCGAAGCAAAAGAAAGCTTTCGCCATTCGTATCTACAAACAGATTCAAAACGATATGTTGAACTTAAATTCAGGTATCTTTAATGAGAAGTAGAACCCACCATACTAGCATTGCCAAGCCTCATTGTTAAGCCGTTACCCTGTTACTCGCTCCGTGGGCTTGTAAGCCTGTACAGAGTACCTACATCACAAGCCCTGATTACAGTAATTACTACGCTATTATCCATGTTTAGTTGAACCGGTTCAACCTAGTACTTACCTCGCATTCAGGCTACAGAATTCCGGTAAAGTTTTTAAATTCTAGATAGGTATTCCAAATTCAATTTGAGGAATACGCTAGATAACATTTTAAAATATTAAGTATAGTTGTAATAGATATTAATCCTGCAGACAAGTTAAAAAGCAATGATTTAAGAATCACAGATGAATGTATGCAATGCAATTTAATAAAACTGGAGCCTAATACGTAGGCAATATGAAATGAAATACCAACCATCATTTCAATGTTAATTACATGGATTTCTACATATTACTTCTGTGAAACATACTGTAATAATATATAGATCTACCTAAACAAGTATATAGTTGTGTACTACATTTTAATAAAAACGTATAGAACGAAAACTTTTACACATCCCGATACCAATCAAACGAATTTAAACCGTAACACCTTTTATTAAGAGCCTCTAAAACAATATAAACTCCCGTTTCCCACAAGGGTCAAACGATAGCTCTCTGGAACATAATGACATGGTCTGTATAGGCCAGAACAATGGCGGTGGTATAAAGGGAAGTGTGTCAAGGCAGGAGGCGCCGCGGCGCGCGGCTAGTCACCCAGTTATTTATAGCTAAGGTCTTAGGTTCCGAGCGCTTAGCCAGTTAGCCTAGATACTACATTTCTTACACCTAGAATCTAGGTCCTAGATTATTAGCTTTCACGAAGTTTTCAGCAAATATTGACCTTATAGAACATTTTCATGACTATCCCGTATTTTATTCATTATCACAACACTCGCACTATTGGGCTTTGGTTTCCTACCGAAATATCCTCAACATTACATATTTAAACTACGTAGTAACTAGGGTCGTATTCCAGTGATTCTTCAACAAAATGTAATTATGATAATCATACATTAAAGTCCAAAAAGGTGACTACTCACAACATTATAAGATAAAATTGAATAAGATTAAATTACGTTAAATCTTCATATTCAGCCATCCAACCCTCTTCAGCCTACAGAGGCCCTTCAGAAGCCCTCCGGCGTCCCTCAGATCCGTCCACGTGTGACCCTGCGGAGTGGCGCGCCGTGGTAAAGGGTGCCTGTCAACTGGTGTCCGATACACATGGGTGTTCAGGAGTTTACAAAGCTTTGATATTTGAAGGTAGAATTTAAAGCAGTATCTACGACATATAGGTACCTACACTATACCTTTGTAATTCGGGATATATTGTATTTTTTGTAGTCCACTACCTAGTCCTAGTCCAAATCCACTACCTAGCAAGTTATCAGCATCACTGTTACACATACACAGTTACATCATCAGAACCTCACTTTACTGATTACGAAGAGACTGGTGAAATTGATGAAAACTTGCATCCTAGTGTAACCATTCAGTCTAACAGTACAAGTCTTGAACTACACTGCTATGTGAAACGATCAGCAATCTGGCAACCGAATAGTTCATCGGCGACATCTTCAGGAACCTTAAGGAAGCTCGAATCTCTGAAGCTTTAAACCCCGCAATCTCCTCGCTATAGCCACTTGGCGTGATAATAAATGGCGGACGCATGTGCGTGCTTCAAACGACTTATAAAATGTTTATGGGGCATATTCTTTACGGCACGATTTATGGGAGATGCCTTATTGTTGTACGTCCACGCTTCCTGGCCGATGGAAAACTGTTTCCGGGGTAAACTAGACAATGAATTCCGTTCACGTTCTCAATTATTGAGTATTAAAGGCTTGTAGTCCCAGTTTTTTCAGGTCAATAGCTGTATGTCGTTCAATGTATTGCCACTAGTAGCCCTGCTCCCAATTAAGTTATATGTGGTTAATGTTATTTTAATAGTGAAGCAGAGAGCCAGTTAAAGCGTTTGACTGCTTAACGAATTACAACCTGAAGAATGATAGTTTCCATTGCAGGTAATAGGCAATACGCCAAACCTACGTTCTACGAAATAAATAAAATTAATGATAGCAAATAATAATGCATCGATAATTCTTTGCTACCTTAAGTCCAGACAAACGATTACTTGAATTCACGATACAACTGCCTTTAAAGAAAAAAATCAAAACAAAAGTGAACGAAATGTTCCAAAACTTCCTAGTCGCCAAACATAAATCTTCGTTTTAACTGGTTTGCACCAGTTCAAATCAGCGTGAAGCTATTTATTTAACGTTTCTATCGTTTTTGCTTTAACGTCGCTACTAAAGATAGCGTTTAGTACCAAAAATCCGAACACCACGCGTTTATTAACTCTCCCAACGTCATATCGAATATCGTAAACTCGTGCTAATATCAAAAGGTCGTAGCGTTTGGCTGATACGAATACCTATATAATATAAGGTGTATCTTTATTAAACCGTTCTTTAATTCTCATATAGATTTTCTTCGCTTCGATATTGCTCCGCAAATATTACGTGATAAACATTTTTATGATAAAGTGAATACAGTATCTCATTAAAAGGATAGTAACATTTCTTTTAACTACATGTTTTCTTTTTTGTGTATAGAAACCTAGCGTACGTGTCTTTGTCACTGTACTCCTTTTACACTGCTGGACCGATTTTAATAAAAAATGTCATGTATATAAGAGAGACCGAGTACCTATGGTTTAGGCCCAGTTTGATCCAGTAGGTGGTACCGACGTCAAGATACTTCTAGAGACCACCCAAACTATTACAGTTATTTAAATGCCCATGCAAAAGTAATCCGATATGATGAGCATTTACTAAAAGTACAATGAAAATTGAAGGTCTGAACTATCTGATGTAGAAAACTACGGGAAACTATAAAGAGACAAAAATGTGGCAGAACAAGTCTGCCCGGTCTTCTAGATCTAGAGTAATATCAAATATAAATTTTTAAAGTTTTAACTTTCCTTAAGTAAACTATTAATTCTTAAGACGTAATAAATAATGCTCTTTGGACTTTATGCTGCCCCAATACGACCAGACATGCCATCCGCCACTAAGAGGCGCCATTTCTGTTGGTCGCCAAAAAATCATCTACCCACTTTTTATTAACTCGACTCGCGTATATGGGATATCGTAAAAGTGTATTAACTCTATAAAACATCATAACGCTCAGCTGTATGCCAATAAGTGTACATTCTAACGGCCCCCTTCTACTTCGAAGCATCTAAAAATATTGTTACACTGGCGCTTATAATTTGAAAGCAATTTTTACATGATACCATAATATGCACCAACGTTGATTTCTTAGTTTTCCACATCAGATACTTCCAATCACAAAAAATTTACGAGTAACCGAAAAATGTGAACCGCAAAAAATGGGCAACTTTTTTCCAACGCCCATCAAGAAGTCCCACTTCAATTACTGGTAATGTAGTCTTAGATATCAAGACTCATTATCATTATCTAAGTAAAAGCCTATTTAGTTTACTTAACGATTACGAACATTAGGGTATAATTGAAAGGGAACACAAAACAGTTAAAGCAAAGTTTTTATTTTCCTCCGAACCACATTATTATTCCCATGGGGGTAAAGTATTTGTGACGTCGATAGTAAAGTACAGTAGTCGCGATAAAAGAGACCACTCAACCTATGATTAAGCGAGATGAGAATGGTAAACTAGCCGCGAAACAATACTGAGATCAAACAGCGAGTGATTAAAATGACCAATAGCCAAGAAGCTGTATTGCATAATTTTCAATCTGTGAAAGATTATGTAACATTATTTCTACTTACAGTAATGTACTATCGTACGTTTTTGTCATGGATAGAACTCCTAACTGCTGGACTGATTTTAAAAACATTTTAGGGTGTATTTAAAAGCGACTGGTTTAGAACCACAATTACTCAATAGACAATGCCATTATCGAGATAATTTACAGCACCAGCCATAAAGCTGAAGAGTTTGTTTGTTTGTTTGTTTATTTGAACACGCTAATCTCAGGAACTGCTCGACCGATTTAAATATTTTTTTAGTGTAAGATAGTTCCATTTATCGAGGAAGGCTATACGCTATTATAACATCACACAAAGATGAATAGGAGTAGAGCAAAAAAAAAAATTCGAAAACGGCATAACTACGCTGGCAATTGCAAGTAAGAGATAAAACAACATAACACCGTCTATCCGGTCTCTGAGTTCTCGTAATAACTAAAATACTTCCGTAATAGTCGATCAGGCTGCTATATAAAATTCATCGACAAAACAACCGATTAAAATGGAAGTTTCAGCAATAAACGCCAATCGGTATAAATCCAGCAGCGTCGCTACGATCCATTGTCATCGCTCGTTTCATCCATCTGACATTTGGAGCTTCGCAGAGTCCAGTAACCGGTGTAAAGCACCCTTCACACACGCCGAATTAAGTTACTAAAGTAACTAGGGACCTCAATAATATTTTGATTGTAGTTATTCGTAGTAGTTGGTTAGCGTAAATAGTGAAACCAATTACTTATTTAAATTTTGAATATGGTAAAATGGATGTTACAATAGAGTATTTGTTTTCGTATTTTTTCTCTTTCCTGCTTTGTATAAAATTTACCGATGAGAGGCAGAAAACGATGGAAAACAATGGATGAAATACATAAATAATCCTGAACTCGGGGCGTTATTTAGCCTTTATTTTATTTAAATCAGCCCACTCTATCAAAAGTTATTAAAATTTAAAGTTTGTATGGGACTTCTCTAACTGACGTGACTGACAGTGGTCAGCCATATTGAAAAAACATACACCGAAGCGAAGCGAGGGCGGGTCCACTAGTTGTAAATATTTCAAACCAGTGCATAGTCAACTTTGGAGAGTGTTTCGTTCAACTCTCAACATTTCGAGCACGCCGTCCGAAGCTCCGATGACAGAAGACCTATCGTTTATTAATTAAACGAAGCGATATCGATATACCCGTACGTTCATTGTTTATTTAGAACTCTCATTTTTAACTGTCCGCCACTATGACTCAATAATTTAAAGCGGTTAATATAAGTCTATTGAATTTTATAAAAGGGTTCTCTATTTTTTAAATGGTATAACAAAAGTTGTCTTTAAAAGTTTAAACCATTCTCAATATTGAACTATAGTTTAAAACTATAGCTTTATATAAATGCAGAAATAGCATGTTTACAGTGAAGCAGGGCAGACTATTATGTAATATTACACTTATTACAAACATATTCAATTAATTATAATTATTGATTAATACAAACTGTAAAATTGATTTATCATTGTTTGTCGCCAAGTTGTCTCACAGTACAGCATTGAACCGATACGATACTCACATAAAGGGCTATCACATACAAGGCTTATCATACATACTCAGACACCACGTTTATATAACCTACTAACCCGGTATATAAATTGTAATTAATTTGCGTTCTCACGTCTTGTAAATCAAATACATACAAAGCAATTTACTACAACATTCACCCAGCACGGTTCTGATTTTCATAGCCTAGTGTCTTGCGTCGATTTTAAGTGGTCGTCGAAATTAAGCAACTGTGGACGCGGTCGGAAAGTGGATGGGTGACCGCTTGTGGCAAAATTTCTTTAGCACTTTCATGCTTTGGAGGATACCGAAATACGTCAGTCTTGATTGTTACCAATAGATGACAATCTTTAAGCCATGTCGGAGGCCTTTCGGTTGCAAAGACTATCAATATATGCGGTGGCCACGAACTTTGCCGTTCATCAACACTGGAGCAGCGTGGTGAAGTATCTTCTAGGCTTCTTCAGTTATAAAGATTAAAGTTTATTTTATAAGTATAAATTTTCAAAACAATTTAAAAATCTCCGACAGAGTTACAGACGCGGGGCTTATTTTTTATCAAAACATTTTCGTTACGGAGATCAAATGGGAAGATTTGCGATGTACCCTCCACCACCGCAATAGATGAAGGGTGTTCAGCCAAGCGTGATCCGTGCATTCCTCCATTAGTGTTGCCACTGCCAGGAGGTTAAAAAATCTATTTTAAATAATACGGTGGCAACATATAAAAAATAAAAACATTTTTTTTTATGGAAATCGCCGACAATAACGACCCAAGTCACGAGATAGTAAGTGATCATTGTTGTTATAGACATCAGTGACGCCTAAAACATCACAAATTGGTTGATTGCTGAAGATGTAGTATTATAGGAAAGAACATGGCCCAGCTGTTACATTAAGAGTCGTTTAACAGCTAATTCAAGCAAGATCTATCTATTCTCACCTATTTGAAGTTAGCTCAAGCTCAGCCCCTAAAGAATAAAAACACATGAATTTACGTATCTTCTTTCTTTAAAAGTAACACGCGTATTTCTTAATGAAACATTACAGATATATTCGCGTCGCGTCACACGTAGGGTCGCCGGTGAAGCGTGAACCTCGAGTTCCACTTGTAATGTTACCACGTGTTCAGATTTCGCCGTATCATGTGTGATAAGGACCTTGCTTAACACAAAATCTTGCAAAATACTGCAAGCACCAAGCAGTGTTTTTTTTTCGACAAGCAATAGAGTAAAATTATCATTTTTGAAAGAGAAGAAATTTAGTATCTATGGAGGACCACAGTTAAAATTCTTCAAAAGCAGAACAAATAAATATCCACTAAATAAATAGGTATCTGAATGTAGCTACTGCCTTGGGCCTACGTGGCTGGTGGTAGCGTCCATTAAGACGTGAGACGATCAGAGGAGGCAGGGAATCTAGCCGAATCTCATCTAATCTTACTTGTGATAGAGGAGAGTTTCAGTGAATATCACGTAATTTTTTCTGCAAGAGTAAAATCTCCAGAGAATTAAAAGGATTGAATAAAAAAAATATTAAGTTTGTTTTTTTGAGAATCCGAGATCGAAGGATACCTAGTGGAGGATGAGCGTAATCTCACGACATTATATTAACAGGTCGGGAAATTTCGAAAAACTTCTACTCTAAAACTAACCCTAAGCTTACTCCCACTCCTACTCTACTTTAGCTAACCCTGAGCTTAAAAACCGAAATTGCATTTAACCCTTGACACAACCAACCAACTAACCAACCAACAGCCAACGGCTTTAATTCGATAGCACAACGTATTCAGTTAGGCGAGTCTAATTCATTCTCAGTGGTTGGTGTTAAAGACACCTGATACGCGGGTTAATGCGTTCCCGGTAAAACGGGTTCCGTTTTAAACCGCGGCCAGGCTAATGGACATGCCAGGTGAGCTTCCGATTTTTGGATTTCTTTTTTTTAATAACACGAGTGAAGTAAGCCTAGACTATATTTCGTCAGAATATTAAGCATTATTTAGATGGCAAGGTAACCCAAAACTAGAGAGTCTGCTCTATGATCGTTTGACTATAATTATTGACGCAATGGTCAAGCGACAGATTCTCATTTGATATAACCGGTTGAAAAAGGAATTAAAAATTAAAATGAAAAGATGTCAATCAATGTGAACGTCAAACGAACGAAAAAAAGCCTGTTGACTTCGTAATTGACAGAAAACAATAAAAAATTTAATAAATAAAAATCTTAAAATTTTCCACAAAAATAGCCGTTTTTTAACTATTAATCAGCGTATGAAGAGAGCTTACGACACGGCAATTAGAGGGAGTTCACACAGTAAGTGGTCGTTTAGTTAAAATCTTAGCGATAAAACGTTACAACTAACATGCTTTAATCACATTTTAATTGATGTTAAGATAACATTAGGCCTTTTAAAATGAACGTAGGTGTACACATGAGATTTCGGGGACTTTTAATTATCTTTTCCATTAATCTAAGCTTCTCTCGCATAACTTACGTTTTCGACTTAAAAAAATCCCTATGCGTATACGAACAGTACGCAAAAATACTAAATTTATCTACTCGTTGTTTAACTGATCATAACTTTGAGAACAGCTTAACCAACTAGCTAATTTCTTTTTGTTTTGTTTGGATTATCAGGAACTATAAACATAAAATATTTTAATAGAAAATCCATCACAAATCTAAAAAAAATGGAATGATTTATTTGTAAGAAAAAAATTCAATAAAAAAGATAAACAGTTCTATTGAATATTCCAAAAAATCTACGTCTTTTCGGTATAAGTACCTACAAGCCTATTCAGCACCATCTACAAATAAGGAAGTAGTCATGCTATGCAAACATCTCCACTGATAATGTTGTTTACTGTCGGAAATTATCAAACGGTCTAATTTAACCACCTCTACTGTTAACAATATGGAACTGTACTGTGTAAAATACCTTATTAAAAAACTTTTATAAAAAGGTAAAAGATACTGTATTTTTTTGGGTAGCAGTAGATGTTTTGTGTTGTATTTCCTACTTTAATTTTAAAAAAGTTAAAAAAACTAATACTATTATAATTACCTTATAAATCAGAGTTATGAACCTTTATTTTATTAAATGATGAATCAGCTCAATCAATCAATGTTAAGATGTTTCTGGTTATCAGTAGACATATTGATGATTACACTATCATTATCAACAAATGATATCATTATATTTGTTGTACTAAGGATTTTATAAACAAATGAACAATATTTTTTTTAAATAATGCAAATACATTTATGTACAAAATGAAACATATATAAAAGAAGTTTAAACAATCATATTGTGTTCAATACACAGACACAGAATATGTGAGATGGCCGGTCAACCTAATGCCAGTTAGAGGTATCAAATGATTTTACTATTGTTTGAGATAATAACCTATGGACGACTTTCAACCATAGAGACAGGCCTCTTCTTATGCATATATTCATAAAAAAATTCAAATAACATTAATAATATTTTAAAAACAATATTGCCAATATAAACCTTGTTGTATAAGAATTGTGTGTTAGAAATTATGACTCATTTTGAAAAAGAGAATTGTTTAAAAGAATTCAGTAAGTCAGACTTCCCATAATAGTTAATTTTATGAAATGACTATACTTCCTTTGTTTCTACATTGGTAGCGCAGAAGTGACTAAGATTTACTATGATAAATAGGTGCAAAACACAACTAATTTACATGATTTAAAGCTAAAAGGAGTACAATAAATTATGTAGCTAGTAGTTGTTATTTAGAGTTGTTTGTAATAGAAATCAGACATTCAGAGTCAAAACATTGAATGTAGATATACATATTGTACACCGTACTCCTGGCGGATAACAATAAATAAACAAAAAAAAGGGTATTAAAAAAGCATTACCTTTAAATTAAATAAAGGAAAAAACATTCACATTATCTGAAATACATGCTTTAACATAAAGAAATTGGGTCAATAATACCTACTTTAATTACCTTAGAAACAAAAGATCCATTATTCTTTTATTTCTTTACAAATGTGTTGTAAATTGTTCAGCCAATGAAGTAGGAATGAATGCACAAGTAAGCTTAAACACTAAGCTGTAACCTAATATGCCTGGAAACCAGTTTTACTGTCCCATTCTCTTGAGTTTTCTAAAGCTATTTTAAATGCCAAGAGATGTGTGTACTAAGATTTTGTGGCTATAGGGCATTGTAGTAAAAAGTTTAAGCATCAACTTTATATAGATAAGATAGTTTTTCATAAAATGTAGGATTTTTCGAAAATGCATCCATAAATAATTAGAAGTACCTATAAAATGTGGACGAAATTTTACGATTTCAAGATGATCAGCTAGTATCTTTATATTCTAAATGGTGTTTATAAGGTCAGAGGTCATTGTAATACCCATAAGCAATAAAAATAAAACATGGCTTATCTATAACAATAAAACAGACTGATCTATCAAAACATTTTCATATGTCAAATGGGAAAGAACAATAGAATAGATTTTAATAACGATAAAAAACATATTCACGCGATGGTTTGGCCCCTGTGCCTATATTCTATTATTACAGCAGTTACGATATTATTTATTCAGAGACCGGGGCGATTAATGAGTACAAAAATGCTTTGATACAACGTAAATTAAAGGCGGTTAGAAATTATTTTTATCGTGCTTTTTATCGCAATAACACACAATGTTTTATTTGCACTGTACGGACTATCGTCGATTAATCTGACAGTAGTGTAATATCAACAATATTTTGGGACATGTGGGTGAGATAAATAGGAAAGGCACATTTTTGGAAATGCAGTTTCAAGTTTACTGACCTTTAACGATGAGCTCGAAGGAGTTGATCACAGTTTGATATTATCACGAATCACCATCACTGTACGCACTGCAGGTAACATTAGAAACACATTGATGCATCCAAAAACATCAGATAAACGTGCCGGCAATATGCAAAACTGATCCCTCAAGAAACGATGGGGAAAATATGCATTTTTTATTAACTCTATCGATTCTCACCCGAGACCTCAAGTCGGAAAGTCAGCGTAACGGTAGTCCCAAAGAACAGGTTCTCGACGTAACTATATCACCCACAAGTACGCTAGTAATTTCATTAATAACACCTAAAAATCGATTCCACAACAAGGTTCACGACAATTCAAACAGAAGACACTGACGGCGTGTTAAATTCATTATTTTGCTAGCTACACTGTTTTCTACTAGATTTTAACCCGATTATTGCTAACATAGACGTTTCCTTTACTATGCTATATCGAATTTATTACATGTATTTGTATGCCGAGTTGATTTCCGTGTCATTTTTACAATACAATGGTTGCAAACAATAAAGAGCTAGCGAACACGACCCAACGCCAAGCCTGTCCGCGATGACACTAAACTTTGTATAGATGTCGCGTTAGCGCCGCCATTATGGAAAATGGCGGCCGACACGAGCCGTCAAAATACTGCAGGCAATAGTAAGCTTTGTAACCTTATTTTAAGGTTCATAGTAAAGAGAAAATGCATCGTCTTCAAAACTATTCGATCGTATAAGACGACCGAATATAAGTGAACCAAGTAACACTAACTTTGAAATCATTAGATGGACTATTTCTCTGATCGGGTTAGAAATGGCATCTTTTTGTCTCTTTTTCTTGAATGCGATTTCGAACAAATATATACAAGTACATAATATTTTACTGTACGCTTGCGCGAGTGTTATCCAATTTGTATGTTTGGCATTACACGTAAAACTTTGTAGACATAATGATAAGACGTGAATAAGACAAACGATGACATAAATATAGGTATAATCTGTTAGATAAACTTATATTTCGTCACCGTAACCCTTTATTAATTCTACTGTTGCGTAGATTCTTCTTTCCGCATCATGAGCGGTACAAACAATGATAATAATCAAAAAGAACGGTACAGGTCATTAAGTACCACACCAGCCACGTGCGGATTGATAGACTTCACACACCTCTTAAAATTTTATAGGCAAAAGCAAAGTGTGGAATCACAATGTTTTAATATTCTTTTATTTAACTTTACTTCTAAGTTGTAACATGAAAGGTGAGTAAATACAGCATTTACCTACAAGGAAAACCTATGTGTAGGTAAGGTACCCTCATCTAATAAGAAAAGTAACATAGATGTAACTACTTTAGGTACTTTCTAATAGGTAGGTATCTTCCAGAGGTATCTTCCTAATACACCTGATAAATAAGTAGATAGGTAAAAAGTTTACTAAACTACAAACCTCTGTTTCAACTCTCTTTGATCATGTTACACGTTTCAAGTCCATAAAAAGAAAACATTTGGGTATTCGATTAAACCTAATCAAATAATAAAATTAAAGTGATCAATCGACCGAAAAATATGAGGATACTGTTCGAACGGGGGCGTAATACGATTAGGTACTTTGATTTTTCTGTGAAGTTTAAACCTCTATTATGGCTGAATTTACGGTCGAAATCTTATACCAAGAATAAAGCTGTTATTCACACAATTCCCACATATACAATAGATGAAATAATCATACGAAGATAATTTTTCATCTTTGCTATGTGGAGGAGTTATCTGAAGTATTAATGCAGGGAATAAAATTAGCCTTGGTACAGCAATTCTTGGATAACGCCATTTGTTATAACATAGTCGGGGATTAATAATCAAGTTGAGATAAACAAGAAATAATGAAAAAACGATGAACTAGAGAGAACAATAAGGCCCAGTTATAATATCTCTTAACAATTTATCGCGTGATACTCAAACAGATTAACATAAAGTTTTGTTTTTGAAGAGCTTACAGTATCTATTTCACAAATCGTCGATCAAAACAAGCGTATACACAATTATCCAGGCACGTGGATGGTGGATAAAAGGAAATTTGGATTAATCGTGCCAGTAGCAAAGCTTAGTCGCAAGTCACAAAGAGATCGCCTCTAGGCCTTTACGAGTATAAATTAATTTAAAACCAGCAAAGATTCCAGCTTTCAAACATACTTTTGTAAAGAATGGATTTTTATCAAGTTTTCCTCGGCTAAGTTTTGAGTTTTGTCTAAAGAAATGTTCTTTGTATTCAAGAGAAGTCTGTGGTAATTATTGTTAGATTTAGAATGAAATTCAACGTCTTTCTGTAATAGTAAGTGGTTACAGGCGCGTTGCTAATGTTATAGATACGTTGCTGATCGATTGAAAGTAATTATGGATGTCAAGTACGTCTAGTTAAAAGGTTGGTTTTGCATGTGTGAATAAAACTATACATATAACTAAATCAGTGATTCATAACCTTTTCAATATCGTTAAACTACCCCTGTGACCTATGAGGAAAACTAATTTTATCCCGTCTTTAAAATGTTATCAAAACAAACAATATAAAATATATTTTTTTAGTACGATCCTATTATTATGTCCTCCGTTACCCCTGTAAAATAGTTTATCTACCCCCGCGGGGGTAATTACCCCCGGTTTAGGAACCAAGGAGCTTTATAGATTAAATAGGTAAATGTAATTAAAATTTTGTATAACTAATTAATTTTTTTTTAATGGTTATCTCAATATTTAGGTATCTGCTATTTATAGTGAAACTAGTAGTAACTGTAGTTGAACTACCTTCAATTTTCATTTCCCAGCGCCAATTTGCACTTATAATTACTTTTGTATTTCGTATTTGGAATTTGAAAATGGAATAAAATTCAGATGGTAACGTGTATTTCGAAATTTTCGACTAATAGCGCCATCTACCAGAACTATAACCGAATTAAATAAGTGGCGCCATCTAATTACAGTGCGTGTAAACATTTTGATCCTTTCTAGTTTCTGAAAAAGACAACTAAGCTCATAGATGTCACTGTTGAGGTTCTGTCAAATGTTTATTTTTAACATGGTTTAGTAGACCATAAAATAGAGGGCATTACTATGTAATGACAGTAATAATTTTATTTTATTAATACAGTACAAAAATTGGACGATCAATAAAATTAAATAAAAATACTTTAATTACATAATTTATTATACTTTATAATTACTTAATATTTTAATTTGCGCTTAGAAATAAATTAAAAAACCTAATGAAAAAACCGCTAAAAATATATTTTATACTAATGAAATAAGTTAATAATAATATTACAATAAATAATGAAATGTTTGATAAAGAATATTCATACGCCATGCTAACAATGTCATAAAATAAAAATAAATTGTTACAACTGTAATAAAATTAAATACGAAAAAAAACAAATACGTATAGTAGACTTTTATTAAAGCACCTTTACGAAACGGGGGTAGATTCAAAAAAAAAAAAAATGTTTGACGTGCATAAGTGTATCATTGATACCTACATGAATAAATGATTTTGAATTTTGAATTTTTAGGTATCAAAACTTGAAGATATTAATTAACACAGCACTCCACTAAAACGCTGACTAACGTGCAAACATGGTGACAGGCGATTAAAAAAGTTCTATCACCAGAATCATGATCCTCTATAGTAAGGCACAACTGATGAGAAAATAATAATAATAAAAAAAACGCTAACACACTCATACCCCGTACTACGATTCCCTGTGCCGCGGGTGGCATGGACAACACAAACAACACATCACAACACCCATGACCCGAGAACAAACATTTATCTGTCACATAAATATCTTGCCCGATCGGGGATCGAGCCCGGGACCCCTAGCTTCGCCGGCAGAATCACCACCAACTAGGCTACGGGGTCGTCAAAGTTCAAAGAAGCGAAGTTACTTTGGTCGGCTGTATATTCCCTTAGCGCAATATGTATAAGTTTCTGATGCTGTGTCACTAATATCGCCTGTTACATAGCCTGAAAACAAATATAAAATATAATGTTTGTGACAATAAGAATACGAACTATATTCGTTTGAAAACTGACAATCAAAATGCCGCCCCTAAATCTACTCTGTCTTGCTTTTCTTAAGCAATTAAACATGAATTCAATCTAATGCTGCCAAAATGCGCGATTAGAATAACATTTTACTCACTATATCCTGGATCCTGCTGGTTTTTAGAGGCGGGTTTCAGATTTGCGTAGGCGAACTTCCCAGGTACCGGGTACGTAGTTTCTTTCCCCTCCCTAGTTGACTTCTTGATAGGCTGGGTGTACATTTCCTCCACGGTCGGCACAAAGGGCGTGCTATACGTTTCCTGAATTGTATTTTTATTATGTTATTGTATTATTAAATCAAATTACATTTAAAACCATTGCCAAGCTTTCATGTGACGTTCATCATCGCAACCCATAACTGTCCCACTGTTGATCTCGGGTCTCGGGTCTCCTCATCTCCTCTCACCGTGTGAGGGATACAGGCCATAGTCCACCACGCTGGTCAAGTGTGGATTGGTAGACTTCACGAGACGTTACGTGAAATTAACAACCACCATGATAGGGAATTCTTGGCAGAGAAAAGTTACTGTTTACTCTACGGAACAAAGTGTGTGGTATTTGTTCTTCTGTGACCTATTTCTTTCTAGAGAGACGTAAGCAGAGGTCTTTTTTTAACGAGGGGGATATCTCCAAGATACCCAAAACCCTACCATTTCTACCCACTAAACCCCCCGGGCGACCATCCACCGCATATGAGGAGACTCCTGAATCTCATCGAACGCATCGGTTTTTACATTTATTACATACCTATACGAATTATTAACGATTGTGACGTCATTAGACATGTATTACACTGCGCCAGGATTGTAATAAAATATGTCCCCTTCAATAAATACTTCAATTATCCACTTTTAATTATACATTACTTTACTCTATTTCGTTCATCAACCTTAAATCTGACAGCTCCAAAACAATAGAATGTTTAAAAGAAATAACCACTGTTACCAGCCAGTCCTACCTAATATCCATATTTTTTTTAATACCTGTAACACATGCTATGACAGTCTCGAGTATTTGAACACAAATTCAATTTCATACAAGCATATTAAAAAAAAATAAGGTGTCTTGTACACAAAAAGTACCTACTAGATACTTAAGATAACGGATTAACCAAGTTTGGAAAATTTAGTCAACTTTCTTATTGTTTTCTACTAGCATAATATATAAATACCTGGCCTGGTTTCTGGTTGTAGGTGTAAGCATACATGTTGGCATCGTCTACCGGGCCAGCGTATGTGGGCTCTAATATCGGCCGTTCTGGCGCAGTATACATATTCTGGAAGTTAATATACGATATTTCACTCTGTAAGTGAAACATGTAAATTGGGACATTAATTTAACATAAATACAATTCTAAAATACCAGGCAGAGTTGTTCTGTGGCGTATTTAGTCTCTCACAGTTAATTTGATCCCTCAGTTTTTCACATCAGGTAAGTACCTGACCATAAATTTTCTTGTACCTCTAGTAAATGCTCATTAGTATATCTGCCAATTTTTGTTATGACAGCGATTCAATAACTCTAATAGTTAGTCTGGTCCCTTGAAGTATCTCGACATCAGCACCACCTGACAGATGTTTAGGAGGAGTTCAGTGACAAACATACGTACTTACGCTGTGTTTTTATATATTATTATTTAATATTAAATATTTATTTATTAATATTTACATAAGAGTAAACTTAACAGAATCAACTTCCAATACGATAAAGATTAAGCATATCGCAACGGGGCACACTTCATCTTCACGCGTAATTCAACTATGAAAAGTCAGGGAGAGAACACTAAAAAATGGCTGTCGAATTTTTGATGAATAGTTAAGCTAAACATTGTCGGTTGTGGGCTTAACAACTTCTTACTTTCTTTCTGTATTTAGTAGTAGTGCAAGTTAGGATGTCGGTTACTGTTGTTATTATTAAAAACAGCAGCGTGATGAAGTATATCTTTAGGTCTCATAAGTTAAGATAAAAATAGTTATGATAAAAGACCCGTGCATGGGCACTTTAAATCGTTATCGAAATGAAAAATAATTAGATTTAAAGGTAATTACAAATTCCTTAAAACCTCGAATAGGTCGGTTGGAGGAATTGTTAGTCGGTCAATAGATCCTGTTAGGTTTCGTTAATAAGAAGACAAGTAGTTGTTACTCTGTTAGAAACCTACATAATAATATATTACTACGTACCACATTTGGTGCGTTCGCCCGCCATGATTTGTATTTACAAGTGGCAAGTCCAACAATTATCGCGATTAAAACTGCAGCCGCGATTAGAATCGCAATCAGTTCTATATCTGTGGAATAGGGTCTAACTTATAAATACATACTACGTTGGCGTATGTCGGTTTGATATAAAACATAATTTTTTTTTTGTTAATGACCTTTTTTGTAAAAATTAAATTATGTTACGTAACGAGTAGTTCGACCTCTCCTCCCACCTGTGTAACGCATCATAACATTTTACAAGACCCCCTCCCTCCAAATTGTGTTACCTACTACTTGAACGGCACCTTAACCCAGCGATGACGTTTTTTAGTGATCGCTGTGTTAGTGTAAACATTGTTATCATGAAAATACCATCTTCCTTAAAAAATAAGAAAGTGTCAATATCAGTAATTGACTTTTCTTGACTTAATAACTAACCTTTCATGCCACCTATAGGTCCTTTTGAAGCTTTACTTTGTTTCGAGTGACCCTTATTGATAACGTCATCGGTTTCGTTGTTCAATTCGTTGTTTTTCTGCACCGGCTCATTATATTTTAAGATGATAGTTCTTATATATGTCTTAATTCCTATGTCATTCACACATGTAATGTTAGACGCGTTGTGACTTCGTGACAAAATGCCAAAGTTATGTGTAATATTTGGCGTATTATATACTTTACTAGGTTTTCCATCTGCAAAGAAATAAGTAAATAAAAATGTGTGCAATTTACACGTAGAAGTAAAACCTTATTATTATTATATTTTGATAATAATATATTAACAGTTTCTTTACATTTGTTTCAACAATCAAGTTCTTAAACTTAAGAATTAATACTGTTTATGGCTTTGATGTTAAATTAGTTCGGCCGCTCGCTCATAGATGGCGTTGCAAAGATTTGTAAATCACGCTAAAGAATGTAGTATGTATTCTATGTCCATAATTAAGTCCATTTATTTGTTGTACAGTTTGTACAATGTTTCGACAGTCCGAATGACGTAACGGATTTTAACATGGGCTGTTATTGGAATCCTCTTTAATGTGGGATAAATACACCCCCCTATTTATAACAGTTAGGATTTTTGTATACTTTTCTTGTAGTGAATACCTACTAGTTTCCTACTTCATAATTATGAAATTTTAATAGTCAGGGATCTATTTTAATAAATAATATTTGTATATATGCTTACTTATGATCCAATTCAATTTCTTCCATGAACTTGTTTTTTCCCAGACACAGAAAACACTTAAAGTGTCATTATCGTTGTAATCGACTTCAGACACTTCATTGTATTTTGTTATAATAGATTTTCCTCGGAGAATTACTACTAAATAAAGTACTGAAAAGGTTGAATAATAATTGTTAACACTCTCATACCAAAAATATATAGACTCAATGTTCGGAACAAAAAAGTAAGATATTTTTTTTACGATCTGACGTATGTAATCAAACACGGTCTGCTTAGCAAGTATGTTATGTTTTTTCTAACTACATTGTTGTGTTCCGAAGACTGAGTCTATATTTTTTGGTCTGTGTTTATACCTAACTTTTAGTACCATTTCTGCATTGTACTTATCAGTTAATTTAGCGACGAAAGTAGCAATCATGATACATGACACTGCTGGCAGCGACCCTTAGCAAGTAGTAGTAGTAGGTAGTAGGTCTATGGCCTTGGCCGGCTAGAAAACAGTCTTCAGAAAAAAAAATCTTACGGGGTTTTGGTCTGACCACAAGTGTGGTACTAGAGACTATCTCATAGCCTTTTCTTTTTAGACATTTGAAATTGTGAATATCGTCTACGCTTGTCACTTGTTGCCAGCACTTTAGAACACTATTGCTAATTTTCAGGAATTTAGTACAGGGATCTGAAAAAAAGGAAAAAAATGTATGTAAAATTACGACCAACAAGTAAGTACCTAGTTAAGGGGGTGATTTACGTGACACTTATTGGATGATTTCATAGACAATGATGATTCCAAATTGAAATAATTTTTTATTTAATAAAAAACAAAATTCAAAACTTTGGAAATACTCACGACGGATGAAAAAAGTATAATTTTAAAAGAATGAAATAAAATTAAAAAATCCCCCGACTCAGGGAATGTAATTATTAAACCAAGAATATCCGTCGGGGCTGTCTTTATCTGTCGAGTTAAATTTATGAGAACAGAAAAAAGTCACTACCATTTTCACAAGGCAGCGCCGTATTTTCTTGGTTTAATAATTTATATTCTCTGATTCGGGGGATTTTAAACTTTTATTTCTTTTTTTTACAATTAAGTATACTTTTTTTCAAGCGTCGTGGGTATCTCCAAAACTTTGAATTTTGTTTTTTTTTTGACATAGTTAAGCTCGAATTTCAGAGTCCTTTAGTTTAATGTAAAATCGTTAAGACGTTGCCGCGTTGGTCTAAAATGGTCAGAAGTCATAACATTGGAGAGGTTAGCGAGAAATTTCTCGGCTTGACCATAAAAGGTGAAACTTGACTTACTGCCGTTGTTAGTATCCAATTCCACCACGTGTTCATCATCAGCCTTTATTTCGCAGTGAACAACTACTTTCTGACCAAGTTCTATGTATTGATTTAAATCTGATTCTCCCAAAATTGCTCCATTGATGTACATGTTGACTTTATCTGAAATGAATGTTTAGAGACTTAACAAGAGTAATAATATATGAGGTGTCATTGGATTCATATCCATTGTGGGAGTGATATAGGCTATTATTTTATGAAGTGAAATCTTTTTTAGCATCGTTGTTATTTGAAAGTCGATGAAACGAAATAGCAACAGTAAAAAAGAGACAGACACATAAATTTCGTGAGGGAAAAAGAAATAGGAAGCATTGTATAGTGTTTATACTTGGCTACTAGATGGCAGCACAAGAGTTTATTACTAGCGACATCTGTTATCGTGTTAGTAGTACAGTAATATTTTGTCAAGTGTTGAATACCGTTATGAGTACAGTGACATTTATTAATAAGACCTAAAATAAGTTTGAAATGGAATGAATAAATTGTTTCAAACTCTGATGTTGACGCTATAAGTTTTAAAAATGGTATTTTGTATAATAATATTATCTGACATTAAATTCGTCTCATTATCTTGTATTTTTGAAGGTTTCACTTCTACCTCTTGTGAATTGAACACAATATTTTATATCCTTCTTCTAAGCCAGCATTCAGGATTCCTGTATATGAATGACTGCTAGTCGTCAAAATAAGCTCTTCAAGTCAGGACTTGTCAATTCTGAGGTCTTTAAGTGTGGGAGATAACAACGTTTCCATTTCAAAATTCTTTGTTTATTCATAATTTTTTAATGTATACTTACTGGTATTAGAGAAGCATTTGGCATCGAACTTAACTTCATCCTCAGTAGCTACAACGAAAAAAGTAAGTTATTCAGTGCGTATTTTTGTTTTATTTAAAGTCATCGAGCGAAAAAAAAATTGCGGTCAAGATTTTTGTTTCCAGTTAGTTATAACTAATGAGACCATCTTCGCTTCGCTTCGGGAAACTTATGCCGAAACGAAAGTTAAAAATAGTAGCGTAAGTTAAGCCTTATTACATCAGTTACACACTGGTGAAAATCACTTCAAAATCGGTCCTGCCTTTCCATTAGCCTGAACTAACAGACAGACAAACAGA
>LGAG01000459.1:543476-559860 GCA_001278395.1 Lerema accius
ATAGCGTGAATGGCACTGTCTTGTTACTCGACGTCTTTATTCGAAGAATCACTTGAGTTCCTGGAACAGATCATTTTGGCCTGGATAATATATTTAGTTGCGAAAAACAATATTGCTTCATCTCCTAGACAGAATAAAGATTTTTATGATAGCAAAAATATTCCAATTCATATTCCCATGGAGAAAAATATAATTATGTATAAAGTAGTGTGGAAATTGACTTACCATTGGTTAAGCTGGATATGTTGTCCCAGCCTTGCTCCTTAAAAGTGGTCTGATTGGAGACAGATTCTTGTGAAAATAGCTTGGACCGTCTTCCCAGGTGTAGAGTGGTAGAATCCGTGGCGCTGGCTGCAAAGTCTATCATATCTTCTGGTTGGAGATGTACGGACCAGGTCGTAGAATTCTGTAAATGGATTGAATAACTTGGGAAAAGACTTCAAAGAAAGACTTGCGAAGATTTCCCCTGATGTCAGATTATAACAGATCAATATTGAATGTCAAGCAGTTCATATAGGTAGGCCTTGGATGTTTGGGTGGTCCCATGAAATTTTGACAACAGTTTCAAACATCATTCGTGATTATTACATCCCGGGGTAAAAAAAACAAATAAGCTTAGAATTTCTGATGATCACAAGATGCGATTTTCGGGGAATCATTTCCAAACTCAGGGATTTCTTTTCATCTATGTCCATTTCTAAACTGGTACAAATTCACTCAGACACAGAATTTTAATAAGAATGTATGAGCGAATTATGTAGGTATACACCGCTTGTTTTTAAAAGCTTAAATGGCACAACAACCTGTACAACTGTTTACGTTTTCGGTGAGAAACAACCAGTGAGCCAAATGTTTATGAACACAACGGCAGATGTACATGTTTGTTCAATGTTTTAATGACACAGTTTACTAAATACGGCATCAAATATTCGCAATGCTTATATTGACGTTGATGTTAGTATCGACAAGATTTTATGATAGCTAATGATTGTAAGAAATATCTATAGTATAAACATCGTCGTCAGTTTTGCAAACATATTCAAACACATTCTTCGCAAGGGAGATCTTGCAAACAAAGGTTATCTTGTTTTGTATGAATATTTGATTCAGTAGCTGCTTCCAGATTATTATATTTTTAACCAGTAACAGCCTAGTGATTTTAACGACAGTGAGTGCTAATTATTATTCGTTGGATTCAATACATCTCTACGTAACGATGTGGAATAGAAACTAAATGCTTATCAATACACCGCTAGTGACTTCTCATCATGAGACCTAAACTCTGCTGTCGAATAATTATGACTTTTGGCAATTAAAAAATTGTGTCACTTAAAGCTATTGACCTGTTCCAATACTCCATCTTCCGTCGGTATACGCCTCTGAAGCCACAAGAACAACCGGCCTCTCGTTTCATTCCGAGGTGTCACTCCAAAGGGCCCTGTTAGCTTTACTGACATTGAGAACTCCGCATTTGTTGGATCCAGATTATATTCTGCGAAAAAAAGATTAACAATTAAAATTTCTTTAGAAAACCAAAGAATTATTGGAGATCTGATTACCATAGTCAGCACCAAACCTTCTGAGAAGTAGGTTTTAAGAATCTTAATTGCTACACAGATAAAGATGGGTAACTATCCTTCCAGTGTTCCTTATTCTTAAAAGACGAATCATCAGCAAATCTCAAACATTGCATATAAGACTAATACAGCTATGAAGTTTAAGTACCTTTGATATCTCCAGGGTTAACGGAGGTATGAAGAACAACGTCAGACTTCTCCCTATTCATAAGGAGAGAGGCGGTGAGGAAAACCCAACCGGCAACCAGACCGGATAGCTTCAGGATACGTATCCCACGGTCGATCTAGAACAGCATGTTATACTTCTAACTGAACATGATGATTTTGTCTATCATAATATTTTGTCATAATATTATTAATGATTTTGTTCTACGATATATTGCTTAAATTATCAGATTGAAGCATGTGTTAAATTATTATCCTGAGACATTATTATCCTAAGATTTTGAATAAAGAGGTAGCAAAAGAAAGAGCACCTACCCGTTTTTTCTTAGCTGACGTAAGTTTCTTGTCGTCATCAGAATTAATTGGTTCCATCAACCTGTTAAATAGAACATTCGTTTATATATGATGGTTATTTTTCTTAAATACCTATTTTTTTTAAATCTGCTCCACTTATGTTTATATCTGAATATTTTTAAATTTAGATATTCGGAGAGAAATCTTGGTGGAAAATTCGTGTGGCCTATGCAATGATTGGTAACCCGTATGGCGCAATGGTTACTATGCCGGACAACGGTTCCATCAGTACTAAGTTAACTTCCCAGAAATTTAAATAATGTATTTAAGTTTCTGTTATCGGTTTGGTTGTCTATGATTTATTTACGTGATCAAATGTCAATAGATCTATTTAGTGCTATACTACGTAACCTTTGCCCTGCTTCTTTGGATCCATCATGGTCATCCACGTGGTTCTTCTCTGAGTCTAGCTCTGGTATCTTCTTATCGAATATATTCCTGTCTCCTTCTGTCAGGTCATCTGGAGAATCTATTTTACCTGTAAAATGTATTAGGTTTTATCAAGCAAATATTTTTTTTATCCTTGACTAAATTATCCAATCTTAATTAGGAGAGTGTAATATAAGTAGTAGGTTAGTAGATAGAGGGAAATGTTTTTCGAGTTTATGTATAGGTGTATATGTCTTTGGCATGCTCTATACATACGAATATAAGGTGTCATAAGTTTCTTTTTATTATACTCCTCGTCTTTTTTAGCAGTTGGATTTTTTTTCTTTTAATTATGATTACTATTTAGTAGCAAACTACTCTTACATGACTAGTGGGAATATAAAACAATAACTAGTTACAACAACACCATTGTGATAGCACAAATATAGTTATTCTTAACTCTTGATTTTTAAAAGAAGCGACATAACGATGAGTGGCTTCAAAAATTATATAGCCTATGTTACTAACGAGACGAATCTAATGACACCTTACATGTTGAAATCCGTTTCGTTTCTGCTATAGGGCATGCCGAAAAATGGTCATACATACATAGACATATGCTCAAAAACATTACCCTCCTTCTAGCGCAGACGGGTAAAACCTACACGACTAAAAAAAGACTGGCATGAATCACACCCCAGTTCCCTGCATAGTTACCAAAAAAAACTATGTTTTATCCACTGTATCAGACAGTAATAATATTATTAATATTATATAATAAGCTCGTACGTTTTTTTTACGGCACGGCAAACACGCAATACGGTCAAGAAAACGTGCCACATACAAGAGGCCTTATGCGATGCTACGATTAATCATGATAGTGAAAATATTTGCGCCTAGTTACCTACTGGACCATTCTAATTATCTATTCTATCTAGTTTACAACTTATCTATTAATGTCAACATGTCAATGTAATCAAGCGATGCTAAGCCCGACTGCAAACAAGCTTAAACAGTTATTACCTGATGTCATGTTAAACTTCGTTCTGTAAGGAATTTAGTTTTGTACTTTTTATGCTAACAAGAATTACCTATGACACGTGGCGATTTGCAAATATGTTAGAATAGAATACTCCTTATTGTACAGCACGGAATTATCATTAGATCCTACTAATATTATAAATGTGAAAGTTTGTAAAGATGTTTGCGATTCGAGTAATTCGAGATAGAGCTACACATACACTAAATAATGTTAATAATACCCACATAATACAAGGAGAATATATACATAATACACTATAATGTAATAAATAATATGATACATTATATGTATAACATTTTATAAGCATTGTATGTGTAATTGTGTTTCGGCCATTACTGCAACCAGAAAAGTGTAGAAAGTACCTACAGCTAAAAATTACTGGTGTAAGAAGTCCTAAGTTTAACCTTGGCTTAAAGATAAAGATAAATCTTTATCTAAGTAAGACCAGAGTATCCGATAAGACTTAATGATTACAATACATCGATAACAACCGGGACTAATTAAACGTGCAATTCGCAACATAGCATACGTGCTAATAGAAAATTTCAGCCTAAGAAATAAGTAATGAAAAAAGCTCTTACCATGGTGTTGTTCATAGAGCTGCTTGAAGGGCGCCAAGGATGGGTCGAATTTGATGGAGTCCGGCAGGTCCAGCCAGACCTCAAGGCTGCCCGGAGTCAGGTCACTGCATGACAACTTGGTTAGAGCATTCACCTGCTTCTTGCGCCAAGGGCGAATTCTCTCGAAGACACCCGGACGAGACATCGCATTGTTTTAACACTGCCTTCAGTGACTTAGATTCAAGTTGTAGCGGAAATTATTATTATTTTTTCGTTGTTTACAAGACTGTTTTTGAAGATTATTTCAACGTTTGGATAGTTCCTTTTTATTCTGCGTATTCATAAACGTATTTATTTTTCAAAGAATTTATGGACTTAACCCTAATGCATTCTTCAGAATTGTTTTGAATCGTTCCTTTTCTATCAAGCGTACCTATTCAGTAACGTTTTTATTTTTCTAGGAATTTACGATTAACTTTAAGATTACCTAATGCGTTCCTAAGAATTGCTTTAAATCTTTCCTTTTTTTATGCAGCTTTTCTATAAACGTTATTTTTCAAAGAATTCGTAACCTAGTGTAATCCTTAAAATATTTTTAGGGAGTTTTAATTTTTTGTTTCTTAGTATTTTTAGTTACTGTGTATTTACGCACGTACGAGGTGAAGATTTAGCATGGTTAAAGTTTACACGGAGAAGTGCAGTAAGCTAAAGATTATGAACGATATAAAGAGCTTGTTCTCTAGTACCAATAACAATATGAACCTAGCTTCTTATCACGATATCATGATAATTTACAAACTATGTTTTACAGGATATACCATGAAACCTCCATGGCTGCTAATAATGCCTGCCATATAGGATCTCGATGTGTGTTCAAAGCTTAAAGGAGTTTAAACTTTTTATGGTGTCGTTTCAAGGCTTTGACAATCTTTGTACTAGGGTTGCTAATTACTTGTTATAATAAAATATATTTCTCATATTATCACAATATAGGTAGCTTATTAGTCTTGAGGAATAAAATATATAATGTATAATGGAGGTAAGAAGACTAAATTGCTATAAAATCAAATTGTGTTTTTTTCTTACTTTGCAATAGTTTTTTTGGCTGTTTTTTTTACTTAAAGGAAATACGTTTTCTTGCGTCAATATAATGGTGCTGAACGTATTCAGTATTACGTTATGGATAGAAGGAACATATTTTTTTTGCTATAAAACAAGAACAGACTCAAAATTTTAAAAAAATTATGAAAAAAAATAATATTGGAACATTTTCTGATCTATGAAAAAAACTACTAACAAAATGAAATTTCTTGATATAGTCAGAATTTCAATATTCATCAAAAGCATGGTACTGAATGTGTTTGTCACTGAATTCTGTCTAAACGGCTGGACCGATTTTAATAAACACTTTGTGGTGTATGTAAGATGGATCTGGTATGGTTTAGGACTTAAGTTGGACCTGGCAGGTGGGCCTGATGCCGGCCTTTTAGTAAATAATAAACATTTTATAGCTGCAATTTAGCAGTCTTTTTAATTCGTCTAAAACACAAAGCGAAATTTATGTAAAAGGAAGATAAGATATTTTTAATATTAAAAAAATGTAACTTGGCAACCCTAAAATTGGCTGAATTTTATTTAAATTCGGCAATGAAAAATCTTCGTAATAGCTATCATATCTTTGTTATTTAACTAAGAAGCTAGTTAAATGTAGGCCTAGGTCGATTTGAACTGCGTTTCAACTTTTTGTGTTTATTCTTAAAATATAATTGTATGAAAAAACTCAAGGCATCATTCTACAATTTAAAATGAATTACGTGTTGTGACAACGCTAAGTACCAAAGTAAGTATAAAAATCTCGTTTTTTAATAAAAATACGCGCAATAGCTGACAAATCCCAGTAAGTATTCATTTTTACTCATTACTACAAAAAATAAAGTGAATCAAATTTCATTACTAGTGAGCATTAGAGGGTTAACGTAACTTTTTACCATAGAGTATGAGCATCATGTTTTATTTCGACGCACGCGCAACTTTTTTACATTATGTTTTTGGTGTTTTAAGAACAACGATTTTTTTATTTTCTCTGTCATTATTATAGATATTAATCTTAGGCACATTAAGGTGAACACCGTTTTCATTGTACCAACCGATTATTTTCGCCGAAGAAGGAATCATCTAGAAAAGATTTTATCTATTTCTATATAAAAATCATTAAAATCGGTCAAGTCGTTTCGACATGAAAACGGACGGATATACGAACATAATAATAGACACTTTAATATAATATTATATTACCTATTATAAATATCACAATTATGCATTTAAATTATTTAGTACCGAGGGATTGATGACTATGTGGAAAATTTGTTCTACTTTTAGGTACCAAAAGAGTTATTAAATTTTACATCTGTATATTTTGTGACAGCCCTAATGTTATCATATTTTAAGTATGTGGTGACCTAAGCAGTGAACGTGAGACATTTATAAGTTCGTACTACGAATTACACCGTAACTACACACCATAATAATACTTGTGTCACTTGATATCTACCTGTATGTAAATGTAAATACTATTAGTGGTTACATATTTTTATATATATAAATATAGGTTATATACACTATTTACCTATGTTTTAAATTGAGCATACCAAATCTGAATCGATATTTTAAAGGATCGATACTATACTATAATTCGATTTTTTTGAATCTACTTCCAAAAACACGACTTTGCTCGAATAAAAACTACGAAAAAATAATAAAAATTTAAACAGCCAATTAGCAGCTGATCTAATCTACAACGTGAAGTGTAATTAATTACTGGTCTTTTTGACATATTCCATTGACCTTTGGCTGTGATAACGTATGTGGGGAATTCAGACCTCACTGACAACCTAATGTTGCAATAAATTACACTTCAAAAGGACACTTTAAATTAAATCCTAGACAAAAATAACTTAAACTCAACTCTTACGAGCTAAGTGAAAGTATGTAAAATACTCTGGTTTAAACATTATGTATTCATAGACCATACGACGGAAAACAGGACACTGACAGCAGACAAGTTAATAGAAACATAGGAGCTTGACTCAAAAACACTACACAATAAGTATAATTTCATGGCTAATTATTTACACCTTTTCAATAATAGTTAGAAGTATAACGGTCAATAATGTAATAGGTAAAGGTATTATGTTTCAAGTCATTATTTTTGTTTTTACCCGGCAATGCCAGAGGAGCATTATGTGGGTGTGTATGAATATTTGTATGTCGATTTCTTTGGCATAGCCTAAAGAGTAAAAGTCTAAACAGCATAAAGGTCTAAACAGCTTGACATTTCAACATTATGAGGTGTGATTGAATTCATCCCCATTGTGGAAATGACAATCAGCAAAACCAATTTTTATAGTCAGATTAGAGACAGATTTGAGATTCGCAAAATAGATTGCAGGTGTCGTTTATCGCGCGAGATAAATTCCAATGAAATGGAATTTTACTTGATAGGGCCGTAATAGATTGTAATCTTACAATAAATTATTTTGTACTTCATGCTTCAAACCGGTTCTACAAAATTTATCTATGAAGGTTTGATTCACGCCGCAATAATTTTTGCCATTTGCGATTTGCCAAATAGATTCCAGTAGTCTTTTATCGCGTGAGATAAAGTTCTATGAATTAAATTTTTACCTGATATGCCCATTGATAAAGTATATTGGCAAATATATAATATTAAAGTTAGGTATATACATATATAATTCGCATAAGTAAAGGAGAACTGAGCGGGAACCTGCACACCTGAGAGTTCTTCATAAAATACTATAAGCTTTACCACTCACATTGTGAAAGGAGACCCGAACCTAGCAACCGTTGGTTGTGATGATGACGATTATGAATTTACGATATAGACAAAAATTTTGGAATGGTTGCTCGAATCAGACTGAATCGAAGCTTTATAATTTCAATGAATCAGTATTTGATCGTGTCAGACTAAAGGTCACAAGTCAGTCTCTGATTTCATACGCGAATAAAAGGGCTTCAGTTAGAAACATTACGTAGATAAACAAGATAACCCTATCAATCGATTCACAGAATTGTTAGTAGCCTCTATGGTCGACTGGTATGATTTTTAATCAAAGTAAAAGTTGCTCTAAACGGTTAATAACGAGTCGTTTAAGTAAGTAAGTAAGTAAGTAAAAGTAAGCGTTTATCTTCGATAATCGAAGGAAATAAGTGACTAGAATGCAACATGAACTTTGAAAATCATTCTTGTTCATCTGACAGGGTGCAGTTAATAAAGTTATGGATATGTTCAATTGGGTACATTACGAAAAACACATGAAAAATTGAGCTTAAATACAAAACTGTTTGTTAGTTAAGTAACTCACCCAGAATATTCCATTTAAAAAGGATACTTTAACAAACATCAAACGAAACTTTCAAAAAACAAAAGAAACGGCGAGTTCAATGACACTCGAGACTGGAATGAGCCAGTTGCAACCGGTTCGAAGCGGTTACGTCACTGACAACGGCCATTTTGAGGTCTGTGTTTGTTTTCTTTTTGCCATTTGCAACATTTTGTTGTTGGAATACAAAATCAACATGTAACTTGACATGTCGCCCTGACATATAGTCGTTGGCTGGTATTACACAATATGGATAGAAAGCAGTCGGTAAGGTCGGTAAGTCATGTCGAAGGTCTGCTTTTCTTGCAAGAAGCAAGTTTGTTTTGATCTTGAATATTATAACTATTATGTATGTAACTAACTCCCTTACATAAAGGTTGCGACTGAAAGAATAATATAGAAACTGATATAAAAATCACTGCGATAGCATTAAGAATGTATTTCGTACTGATATAAGTACTATACGGTCTAGACGAAAATAAAACTAAAAAATTAAAAATTAAAAAAAGGAGTCTCCATAGTTCTTAGAACAAAGTCCCAGGGCATTGAACGCTAGAACAATAAATACCAATTATGTATAAATAATAAATATTTCTTTTATCAACCTCTTTGAACTGTCACTAAGCTCAACTAACTATCGATTGATGACAGATAACGGGTTAAGATAACGTATATCCAGATAAAACCGGATTAATCTAGAACAAACACTCACATCGATCATGAGAGAGTGACACATGTCAGATTGCTAGTGAGAGGTTTTCTAAGTGTTACTAAGTGAAAATATCTTGTTAAAGTACCTTTGTGTCGTAATTATAGGTTAATTACTCTTTCTATTTACGATGAAATTAAAAATTAGAGTTTATTTATTCAAATGGCATTGCAAAAATATTATATACGTTCCTATTATAAGTATTACGTAAAGCAATTTTTGAAGATATTTTTTACCATCCTTCCCCCTTACGTATTTCCGTACCCTCCCCCTCCCTGAACGTTACGTAACATAAAATGACCATTTTTACCTAAAAAGGTTGCCATTTTGCTAAATTACCAGAATTATACTTCCCAATCTTTTTAGAAATAAAAAAAAAGTTACGTAACGCGTTGTTTGATCCCTCCCTCACGACTATCTATCGCATCATATATTACACGACCCCCCAAATTACGTTGCCTAATACTTGAACGCCTCCAATACTGTTTTATGCTAAATGCGGATAGATAGGCACTAGATCTTACAAGTATATTGTGGATATAGTCTGATAGAGTTAATAGTACTTGAGCTCTAAGCAAAGATGATTGCAATGTCAATTGTTATTTCAGGAAGTCTTAGATCTAATGATGATAATCTTTCATAACACACTTAATAATAAGTGTTATTATTATTATACTAATTAATTACAAAATAGCACTCCACGTATAATCGTCTTACGTTCAAAAACATAAGATTTACCTATATTGTACAAACATTGATAATGGTTAACAAAAATCGTAACTAAAGTTCGATTCTGCAAGAAATTTGGAATCCGTCAAGCCATTTGCACTGTAGAGCGTGCCAAAGGAATGATAGGTACCCGAAAAAATCAACCTTGACGAAGTCAGCTAAAAAGTTAGCTAGGCAGGCGGCGGTGGCTACAGGTTACCTTAAAGATAACAAATATGATACTTTAATCGCGAGAAAATCATTGATTTAACTTTTATTACCTAGTTTAAAAATCCTTTAAACCATACCGTAAAGCCGAAGGTCAGAAACTTCGATACAATAACATAAGTAATAATAATTACTGGCTTATGAATTAGTAGTTTTACACAGCAATAAACTCCCTTTTATTATAGTCTCACTCGTTTTCGAATATGTTAAATGAAAAGTGCTGAAAATTATGTAATTCCAACATGATTCCAGAAAGGTCGTGAGCATTAAATTCGCAACATTTTCATTAATTATAGTGTCAACCATTCGACAATTAGGTCCTTCCGCAGGCAGCTAGCGTTACATTATTCATGTTTATAAACACACACCTACACACTATTGTTATTTCCTACTGCCTAATTAAAACGTGCTAATCGCGACACAGTGCTAGTAACTTGTAGATAACAAGGCTCCTACGTTGGTGTTTTATATATATTTTTTTACATTACAGTTTACGCAGGATTCGAACCCGGGACCGCTCAACAGGCAAGTTACTAGCCAATATCGATAACGATGCAGGGCGTATTGTTTTAGCTGTTGTCCATGGAAATGTAACTGTGACGTAATTTGGACTTTCCCACGATCGAATGTGTGAAATGTGTCAATAGTCACCACAGACTTATACGAATGTTGACATGTTCATTTCTTCTCCATTTTACCCTTTCTAAAACTACGGTAGACTCAAAAATCACTACGGGAATTAGTTAAAACAATAAATCTATGGTTATTTATTTGACCCCCTTTAGAGCCCAAACGGTTACGGATTATACTTAACATAATTGAGGCGTTATAGGAGTCGTCTTTATGGCTCTATGGAAATGTAATTAAAATTAAAATGTATTAGTAAAATTAAAATGTATAAATAATAGTGGAAAATTTTAGTTAGCAGAATCGGGCCCCCGATCGCATTGCTACAAAACGAGAATCTTGTAGAATTCAATTATAACTAAGCAAATCAGTTGAACGTAAACAAAAACTGAACAACTCCATTGTATTCCATTTGTGGATGACTGTAAATGATGTGGTAAATGATATTAATTAGCCACATACAAGTAATTAGATGTTTTCTGTTAATAATGGAAGTAGGAAATCGCCATGCTGTATAGCCGTGTTTCTGGTTACTGTTTATCCTGCATTCATCCAACCATCGTGCATCGATCCAAATTTAACAAATAGGTTAATAAAGAACTAAGTATTTAAACGTTATTTATGATTAATCAGTTTTAAAAATAAAAAGTTATAAAAAAATTACAGAAAGGGGTGCGAAAGAGATAGGTGACCGGCGCTGTGATCCGCGTGGCGCTGTGAAGCGAAATGCAATCGGTGCGCCGCCCGCGACGGACACCGGTGACCGCAGATAAAGAAACCGACATAATTTTTAAACTACCCGCAGTATATAAATAATATATATATACATACCTACCAGAAACCTTTTTATATACCAAATGGCCCAAATGGAAAATATAGGTCAAATTACCGTGGCAGTTAATGTGTTAAGTAAAGTAAAGCTAATTTTACCTAATTGCAACATTGCGCTATAAGAAGGACAAAAGTTTTGGAGTTCTGACTGTATGTATTATATATCATTAAGTATGTATGTGTGTACCCTAGAGCCCAAACGGCTTGAAGATGAGATGTTATAGGATTCGTCTTTATTGTAGGGGTGAGATAAGATGATAAATTTTTAAATATCTATTGCATAAAAATTCTAACTCGGGTTTTTCGTTTTTAACGATTACTACTTTAGGGTTCTATAATTAAGGCTAAAGGAGGCAAGTATAATTAGATTAAGGATTTACGTAAGAATCTCATCTTTTATTAAAAAGGTCTATTTTTTAGAATTTCTTGGTTTTTTTAAAGTATTAGCAAAATTATGTTAGAATTACAATGTGCGGTAAACGAAGATAAAAGTAGATTTTATTTATGTGACAAAATTATTTAGCAGGTTGGATATTTTTGCAATCAGAGATCGCATGTTTCACGTGATAATAAATAAAATCCTTTGGAATTTAATCGACTAAAACCGACTTTATCGAATAATTTATTGTTTTTAAGAAAAAGTGCTTACGTAAAGCCATCGTATTTTATTACCTATCACACACAAATCGCTAATCTTTTTGAAACCAACTAGAAACACTTACTTGTACTTCGAGATAATAAAAAAAATAATCACCTAAGATTAGGAGTAGTAAAATATGCAATAACTATGATTAGGAGTAGTAAAAAAATAGTAAAACAGTAAATAGTTGTAGTTTTATGATGAAATTGGCATAATGAAGATTAGATATGACATTAAAACGAGATGTGCCTAACCTACCGTAACTAACGGATTTAGTTTTAGGGTTACTTAGTAGAAGAACCCTTGTTTTACTACGTGGACAGACGTAGCGAAACTATACACGTACGTCCGTCTTCCCAGGAAAACATTCTAAATTCTCGATAACGTTATAGAGTTCGCAGAATCGTAAAAACTTAGTTCTTACCCGACTGGGCTAGAAGAAGGGTAATGTTTTTTTGGGTGTACAAGTATGTCCATTTTTTGGATAGCTCTACAGCTAAATGGCTTGAAGGATTTCAAAATGTAAACTGTCATTGAATTACATTTCATTGTCACACATAAGCTGTACTTACCTATAATTTTATTATTATTATTTATTACGGAGTCCTCAACGCCCATAAAATATTTTGATAAGCATTTCTATTTATTATATTACTTTAAAAAAATTACTATTGTTATGAACTTACGTAAATTATGCATTAATATTTACAAAAAAAAAGTGAAAATGACGAGGTATTTCCCGACCAGAAATGGTTATAGAGATAAAACGTAATAATTTACGTAGGTCAAGACTCAAGTCTGTCTTAATGAGTAAATTGAATACCTTATTTCTATTATTCCAAGATTCTTGGATAATTTACTCATCCTTGAGTAAAGTGACTAATGTATGGAAGGCGTCAGTAATGTTACAGAGGCGTAAGTTTGATACGATCTCGATTGTTGTGTGATTTCCATACGATATGGCCTTAAAACACCTATATTTCTTATAGATAGAAACATTGATGGTTAAATGATAAAAAAAGTAAAGTTTTTCAAATAAAAATAAAAAAAAATCCAATAAAAAATCTTAAACTAAAAAATACATAAATAGACTCCGTCTTCAAAACAAAAAGGCGTAGTTGTAAAAAACCTAACGTAAATGACAAATGATAACGTTTCCCGGTACATTGCTCGGCAGGCCTTGCTCTGTGACATAATTATTACCTATGTCAAATCGTAAAAAAAAGAAAAATAATTTACCTTACTTTTTTGTTCTGAATAGGTACTGAGTCTATACTTTTGGTCTGAGTAAAAAATGGACTAGGTACTGGCCAATGTATATAGGTAATGTTAATTAAAGATGTGCGGAAAAAAACTTAATTTTTATTTTACTGCAACTTCGTTGTTTATAACGGTGAAAGTAACGCATCTTTAAACATTATGAATATTTATGCAAAGAGAATGTAATTTATTCATAATATTAATCAAAAAATAAACGTTTCGTAAGTTAAAAAACTATTTATACCTTACATTAAATGTTTTGGGACAAAAACCATACTAATTTAGGCTGCTTTTATTTGGAAATTCTTAATTTTATTCAGTTGGATAATATTAAATTATTTCGACTAATTTAAACGTAATACAGTTACGTTGCCTACAATTTCAAGGTTGCGAGTTAAATTCAACCGACATAGTGCAGTAATAATACATATAAGGAAATAGCCTCATGTTATTTTATGTTGTTTTGCGGTAAGCGGGCTAACTGTCTACAGATAACTATTTAGTTATAGTTAGGAAATGATAAAAACTGGCAATAATTCGCTAAGCATACAAAGTTGTATGAAATTATGAACAATCTTCAGTCTTTCTATTAAAATGCAAAAATATTAAGAGTTAAGGTTTACAACTCGGATTATTTATAAAATAAATTTTAAGGTTTCCGTCTTTGTGAGGATAACTTGTAATTCAAAGATGTTTAGGCAATATAATAATGTATTTCCTCAAAGTTGCCCACGGAAGTTAAGTTGATGTTATATTTACGCATTTCTTTATTTTGCTCGATGTAATTAATGTAGAAAATTAATTAAAACATAGTATTATTAGAATAATTATATTACTTAGGACTTACTCATAGATTTTACGTGAGATAAGTTGTTTTTTTTGGTACGTGAGAAAACAATTTTAATTTATGATAACTCTATACGATAACTATGATAATTGATAAGTAGAAAAAAAAATTAAGAGAAAAATTATGACGTAATTTCTTTTTAATAAGCATTTTTACTGGAATCTTCCCAGTCAAAAATATTTTAAAGAGGTGGAGTACCTATGTAATAAAATTAATATAAATTTAGTATTTTTAAACGTTTACGATACAAGTTGCATAACCATCCATTGAAAATAAAAAATAAAATAGTTTTTAAAAACATCACACAATTTGATATTTAAAGCAAAATCGTGCTTTTGTGTGTAAACATTGCAATCAATAGGATTCAGTAACCGCGATCAAGTTAACCAAATATAGCTTATCATAAACGCACCGGATACTTTTCCCGAAAAAAAAAGAACGAATCAAAATGCAACAAAATGCGCAAATAATCCTTGTTTAAAAAAAAAATTACGATATATTTTTCACAGAGCACAAAATCACAATTTAAAAAGAAAAACAATTTACGCGGCAAACGGAAAGAAATGGCCGTCCAATATGGCGGCTGCGCGGGAAACGTGCGCGTTGTACACTGACTTGTTAAATACGAGTTCACGTTCGAAATGTTCGAATGTTATTTGGTTGTTATCAGTACCACTTCCTATGGTGAGGATATACCTAAATTTTGTTGTTCCTTTCCTTTTTTTTGTTGTTGTTAACTTGTGACGTAAAAAAATGCGTATTTTAGGTACAATGTTACGTAATATTTGCTTATTTTAAATTAGTTATTATCTATGTAACAATATTTTGCAACGGATTGTATGGATAGTTTCAATTAGGATTTATAATTTGTATTTCTTGATAGAGCTTCCAATATTTTTTTGGGTTATGAAGGGGCAAGTTACTATTTTTTAATTTTTAAAATAATGTGATTTTAAATAAGGAATATGGGTGCTTTCAAGATTATGTCATAAAATTGACAGGAGGGCGCAATTGTTACCAAGGTCATTAATTTGGTCCTGTATTCGATGCCAGGCTAAGGGAATTAAATATAATATTGTGTGGGTCTAAAAGTGTATAGCGTCAGGTATAAAAAAAACTTGTCAAAAAACCACACGTGCAATAAGCATGGATTACACATTTACAATATCGTCACATAACAGTCTGTGGAACATTTTCCTACCGTCTAGCGTCGTATTTTGCCAGTAAATCAATGATTCAGTGTCATTAAAGTAGGGTTACTACGTTCTTTTGAAGTAAATAAGTTTCTTGTAAGTTAAGTAGTACGTTATACCATTAGGGACTATATCACCAATTTCCATCAATGTTAAAAAAATGTCATTTTTTCAAAAAGATCAAAGCCATAGTAGGTACCTCATATTTTATTTTTGGGAACATCAATAAAAATGTAGTACTTTGCCACATATTTTGACCCAATTTGGGCCTTCTTTATACAGACTTATACTTTATACGAGACGGAAAAAAATTAATGATAATTATAACTATTGTAAAGACTTTAAGTAAGCCATACAATGTAGCATGGAGTACCCTTTTCCTGTTTTTTACTAAGGCCCATTAACATTACAGTTAAAAAAAAAATTGCACAACCCTACGTTAACGTAGGTATTCCTTAGATATCTTTTAGTACAGTAGCATCTATTAGATTTTGATCTACATTACGGCGTACCTGCCTGGCATGTAAATAAAAAGTGACGTCATGGTGTTTCCCGGTATTTGTTTACAATTTTTAGGAGTTAGTCACGATGTTTATGTTATCATACAATAGGCGGACCTAATGATAAAATCATTCTCTGACAGCTAATTTATCATGAAATATTAAAAAGATTGCATCGGAATTAGAAATAGGGTTAAGTAACTTAAGGGGTCCGAGTACAATTTAAATTTTTACTTATTATTGTAAATCTAGCAATTATTAACATTTTGTAATTTTCATAAAACCATATTATTCAACACGAGCTATTCGATTTATATACAAACGTGTTGATATGTTTCTATCCCCTCGTATTTAATTCTAGGTCATAGGCTTAC
>LGAG01000459.1:559882-583336 GCA_001278395.1 Lerema accius
CAAAATCGGCAATACCTTCCAGCACCTATATCAGAATCAATATTAAAGATTCTTTATTACTAACATGTAATTTCTGGGACATTATAATTTATTCTGAGATGTGTTTTGTTTCATTAGTTACTTTATATAACTAACAAGGTATTTGCGTCAAGGTTAGTGAATAGGTATTACGTATAAAAAAATCGCACAACTAGCCAAGGCCTCGTTAAGACTTACTTAGTGGGTATTAAGTAGCCAAGCATGAAAAATTATCACGGATTTAGTATGTTTGCGAATTTAATAAATTGATATAATTTCGATTTATTTATTGCAGTACCTACAGATTACTTTAATACGTACAGATACTTTTATGAATTATATTATCAAGATTAATAAAAATCGTAATCGTAATTTAAACTTTTTTAATAATAATTTTAATGTCGTTTAAAATAAACTACATTAAAATAATGTCGTTTAATATAACTTTGCTAGTAGGTACCTCTACAATACTCTACAATGCTATAAAAAGAAAAAAAATTTGGTGTAACAGCTACTATTTTTGTAACTATGAGGACTTTTATGTACTTTCTTCTAGACAGACTTAAACCTTCTGGCAGTCTGCCATATTAAAACAATCTCACACTTTGTTCGTTCGTTCTTCGCCATGTAAACTTTAACCATGTCAAATCTGAATACGTTCCTGCATTTCTAAAACATGTACTAAAAGTAGTACCCTTGACATATGTATAGATAAATAATACGCTTACGCATCGATCGCTGCAATAAAAAGCCTGTTGTTACCAACACTGATAAGATTGACGTCAAGTATTGAAGATGACGCACATTTTGCCTAAACCACGTGTTAAGGGAAAGCTATCATTAATATACAAAGCTTCGCAGAACTATCAAAGTGTTATAAAAACTATGGAATCCAGTTTGATCCAGTTCGAGCCAGTTTAAACCGGTTATGACTTAGAACGGGGACACGACCTGTTTGAAAGATACAATTATTAATCAGCCAATGATTACATTTTATTACTCCTTAATTCTAGTGTTAAGTCCGATGGGCTAAAATGAAAAATTGTTCTCTTGACATTACTGATAAGAAAGCTTACATTTTTAAATTATATCTACATATTAATTATATTTTTTATTGCGCAGTTTAAAAAAAAACTATTTTTATTTTGGTGTCCTGTGGAGGGAGCTGATGCTATTTATAAAAACACGAGCAATTTTTTAATAAAATTTTTCAACATTAATTATTGTTTTTCCACTCATCGAAAATTTTCACCAAAGCCACAAATTGACCACTTAAACATTATACTATACCAGCAAATTAAAAAAGAAATAATAATTGTCACATGTCCAGGGATCAAACCAGGGACAACACGGACGGATTATAACAGGCATTATGTTTAGGCTAAACCTGATTAGAAGTTAAAGTTTGTACCTACGTACTATCTTAATTGTATATCGATTGCTTATATCACGCGACTGAAGCCAAGTAAGTATAACTCAGATAATCGCCGCCAATCTTTATTCTGCGTATAAAGTGCGTTTAGTATTCAGCCTCAGACAAAAAAATATATAGACTCCGCCCTCGTAACAAAAAAGCGAAGTTGAGAAAAATAACGTAAATTACAAACGATAATGTTTCTCGGTACGTTACTCGATAGGCTGTGCTTTGGCATAAGTTAAATTATGAAAAAGAAAGAAAAAAAAATTACCTCACTTTTTTGTTCTTAAGACTGAGTCTATTATACTTTTTGGTCTGAGAGCTCAGCAAAGCTATGGAATAAGTGGTCACTACTGCCCATAGTTATGGCTGCCATAATGTCAGGGCTCATAGCCCGGCGGCTTGCATCGATCCTGATTGACTATAAAGTTAAGGAACTGCCAGCGCGGTTGCAAGTGGATGGGTGACCGGTTGTGGCAAACATTTCTTCAGCATTTCCGTGCTTCGGAGGGGACTTATAAGTCGTCGGTCCCGGTAGTTATCGTTGGATGCCAGCCGTAAAGCCATGGCGGAGGCTTTAGGGCAGCAAAAATACTTCCGATGTAGGTTTAGCCACTAACCCTTTCGCCAATTCTCACTGGAGTAGCGTGGTTGAGTATGCTCTAGGCCTTATAGGAACCTGCTTAATTTCTTATCTATTTTTGATTGGATAAAATTTTCAAATAGACACTCACCGATCACAGTCAATCGCGGAAACGTCTGCGTCGCAACTGGAGTTGCTAATCGTGAGGACCCCATTCTTCTTGAACAAGGAGCGAGGTCTGCTGTACTTCTCTTCTACGCTGGAGTCCACGATAGACACCGTTGAGGAGTTCACGAAGTCTTTTCTCCTCTCCATGTTCTAGAAGATAAGTGATAATTGATCACATGAAAGAATAACTATTCCCATAACAAAGATTTTGGTATTGGTTTGTGTGTCATCTTGCTTCTACTAATAACAATATTTTGTATTTTTTTGGATGCACTAATAATAGTATTTGCTGATGAGCATTTAATATTTGTGTTTTTTCAGTTTTAATACGCAGTAATAAAGAGATATTATTTATAGACTACTACAAAGGCGTAGGTTTCCTGAGAGCCTTTAGGAAAGAAGGAAAAGATAAATAGGTTCTTTCTAGGCTAATGCGCTTTACCACCTAGAAAAATCTTACCCACTCCCCTTACCATGAGGTGAGATTGTAGTCGAGCATTATCTTATAGTAGGTATAGAAGAAAAAGATACTTACCAAACGATGCTATTCAGGAAGGCATTCCTGATGAATTGAACGAATGAACCCTTTTAAATGGACCGACACTGCAACTAAAATAAAACAACCTTGATTAGAAAATGTACTTAAGAACCTATATTATATTGCTGACTACAAGATTTCCCTCCTAGATAGGATGCCTAGAGCATATCACGGTCACCACGCTTCTTTTTTTTTTAATGATAAGTACTTGTAAGTGCTACGCTATAGTAAGTGCCGATGTAGTTCAAGGGTGGAAAACATACTCACTTAGTAAAACTACTACAGAAGAGTTTAGTGTCCAACTTTAAACTGGTCAAAGACGGACTGCTTCAGGGAGCTGTGCGCTAACCGACCACCATTGAAGCAACCATTTCACACAATCACACTCGCCAACTGCTTCAACTACCGGCAGCAAATGAAGCAGATTATTAATAGCTTAAGTACCGAAGTTCGGTCAAATCTGTCTAGAAATGGGTCTCCATTTCTTCGAACATTTATAATTATCATTGCCTATTTCAAAGATTATAACGAAACAAATACACTGAATTACTGTATCTACATTACGGTTTATAAAATAACATTTTTATTATAAACTGATGCCACACTTACCTCACGTTTATATTTTAACTCTCACATTAACTTTAACACGCAAATCACGCCGACATAATCTTTAAATTCCACTTTACCGACATTTTTATTAAACTACCCACTTTATGTTTATTTGTGCACTTGAAATAGGTAGATGCGGCAATCTGACGTGAAAATGTATTATGACAGCGCTCCCCGTGTTAGTATTTGGTACTAACTAATAATTATAATCTAATTATTATGGCGTACGCACTATGTTGTTTATGAGGGGTTTATGTCTGAGAAAAAATGCGTATCTTTATAGGTAGTCTGTATGTATCATAGACGCATCGTACGTAAGCTGCTTGTAGGTATACTTATGTAAAAAAAAAAACATTTTTTTTAAACGTAAATTGTTTCTTTATAAAAAATACTTTTTTCAATATAGGTAGCTAAAATCATGCCGTTTTTTAGACTCCATTTTCCTAAAAGATTAAAAAAATTAAAAAGAATACATAGATATATTTTGCTTACATAATATTTTTCATTTTGTGATGTAATGCTTCGGATAGTAATATTTAGTATGTTATGTATTTCAAAAACACTGTGTAAGTAAGTACATACAGTGCTATCTGTTGGAAAAAATGAAACTTAAAAGTATTCTACCTACACACATGCTGCGATAGTTCAACTAGTTGTGTATAGATGTCAGGAAAATATATTTTTCTTGAGCAAAAGAGATAGATATAGTGTATTTTAGGAAAATTAGAAAAAGATGGAAGATTTCATGGCGTTCTTTATGTATCTCGTTGTTTTGTTGGTTTTCCCTTTCCATAGCATAACATCCTTCGTTCGCTTAGACATTGTTTTGATTTCGCGGAAAATTACGCGTGTTTTTTCGTAATACATAACTTAATGATGCTCGTGAGGCATTTTTTAAGTGATATTTTGACTAAAATGCGTTCGTGATGTTTTTTTGAGTCAATTTATGTGATTGAAGTGTTTCTGTGTCAGTGGTATCGATTTCTTGCATCGTAAGTAGGCAGTGAGGGTTTCAATCAAAGTTACGAATCAGAAAAGGTAATAATAATAATAAACTAATTGTAAACCACTAAGATTACCCGTATTTTAGACCCAGTTAGACCTTATGAATATTCAGTAATATAATTTTTAAGGCGTGACAATGGAAAAATATATTTTTATTGTATTTAAAAAGGTTTTTATGATATAGAAAACATTATTTTCAGTTATGTTATTAGGAGCGTAAATTTTCTCCAATCAATATTGGGTGACATTATTTTTATTAATATTTTAATGGGAGATTAAGTAATAATAGTAATAAAACCACTTTAAGATTGCCAATTAATACGACTTTGCATTAAATCTCGCACTATACTTTAAAAAAAAATTGACATAATATTTTTTTTAGTAAAAATTTTTAAAATGCGAAATTGACGTGTTGACTATTTTATGATCATTTTGGCGCGAAATGTAATGTTGCGCTTTAATAATCGGGTCAGGTTAGCCATGATAAAAAATAAGTTGAAGTGATATTTTTTTGTGAAAATGATTTTTCATAATATACTACTTTCAAACCATCATCCACACCACAAAGATTAACACCCCGGAAGTTTGGACAGTCATTATTTTCCTCCAGCGTTTGGAAATTATGGATTCCGTAACTTATTAGGGATCCTTACTTTTTCGTCATGTTCGTCAGCCGTATGTATGTTCATCTGTCCTGAATCAGCTCAAAGACCCTTAGAACTAGCTTAGAACCAACTTAGATTTGTTTTAATTTGTTACTTATCTTTCGCTTGTTGGCATTCTGGGGACACGAAAAATGTCCGGAATTTTCCTTAAGTCTTTTTAAAAACACTTCCCGGACCTCCCCCTGGACACTTGCAGAACTAGGACAAATCCGGGACAACCCTGACAGACGTCTACCCTACCCATACCGGGAGTATAAAAAGGTACTAACATTACTGATGACAATAACCTAGACCTACTAACGTGCCCTCTGGAACACAGAAACGCTAAAAATCTTATTGTAATAATAGTGCGACACGTAAGAGTAAGTTACCGGGTATCGGTCATCATAAAAAATTAAGTAAATAAAATTTATTTACCAAAAATCTATAAAAACCATGATTTACAGTTTCATTCGGTAGTAAAACAGAGAAACCTTGAATAAGATCGCGTAACCGATGGAAGTGGGTTTACGAGTATGGGTATTAAAGTTGTTATGTAAGTACTGGGTACTATTCTTGGCTTAGTAACAAGGGCATCTCTTGAAACTTTGAGTTATGGGTGCGTTTATATTGTTGCCATGGTAGGGAAAAAATACCATGTATTTGTATTTTACCTGAAAAAAAATTAACAAACGCTAAGACGCTCATACCCCCGCAGTAGGATTCCCTGTGTCGCGGGTGGCAGGGACAACACAAATAACACATCGCAACACCCATGACTCAAGAACAAACATATCTCTGCCACATAAATATCTGCCTCGGGAATCGAACCCGGGACCCCTCGCTTCGCAGGCAGGGTCACTACCAACTAGGCTACGGGGTCGTCTATAAATTAAAGTCGTTTTGATCATTTGAATTTAAGTGCATATTTTTTTAACTTGTTTGTAAAGCTTTGCACACAGGGTGTAAAATAATGTTAAACTAAAATTGGCCAATATTGTACACGTAGAGCAACGACAATGAAAACGAATCCAAAGACACCTGAGTATTGAAATCCGTTAAACTGTTTAGAGTTTAGACTGCACAAAGCGGCATTCATACACACACTCTAAAAACATTACCGTCTTTAGGGCGTAATCGGGTAAACACTGTCTATCTATAAAATACCAAGAATATATTTTCAATAGATTTTACATTAGATACCTGTTATTTAAGGTATTATTATTATTCTATCTGGAAATACCTACCTAAAATATTTTTTGGCTTTTAACTTTTTGTAGGTCGATTAGTGGTTAAGCCATGTTAATATTGAATGAATGTATATTCATTATAGTTATTAGCACAACCGGATATAAGTATTAAACGCATAATTTATTTGAATACAGCTTTTTATAAGCAGTTTTTATTTAGCGATGACGTAGAATTATGTGCGCAAATAATTTTTGGATACCTACCTATTATGTTACTATGATGACATAAATCAATGTTAAATGTTATTATCTGTCTATATTTCTATGTTCTTCCTCTTATAGAACTTGTAATTTGCAAACACTGCTTTTAATAACGACGCTAACTTAGGCTTGTAACGTAATATTGGAACAACCCGAATAAAATATTCACTAGAATCCCGTCTCGGCTTCGCCCACAAAAAACTGGTTTAATATAAAGTCTAGGATTTATTCTATGTTAACCTAATAGTTATCTAGGACATAATCTTTTTAAGTGCCAAGTAGACCGGGCTAAAACTTATCCTAAGTCCTTCCAGGCTCTGGTCTATCTGTGTGCCAAGTTTCATCTAAATCTGTACAACGCCAATAGTTAATTCATGAAAAAATCAAAATATCGTCCCCGTAGAGCGAAAATTAACTATAATATTAGTAGGATTTCCCATGATATGTCCGAATTTTGCAAGCAGGCAAACATACAAGACTACATTTTAGAAGCTCCATACCTACTCCTACCTTAGTCGCTGCTAAAATTTTCCAGTGAACTCCTCAGGCCTCCAGAATGAAGACCAGGCTAACATCAGTCACCTACCTGGGCTACACAGCGATGGATCGAAGGTTTTCCAACTGCATGCTTCCGTGGCTGCTGCGGGAGATACGAGCTACTGGCACCAGAGATAAGGTAAACCCTCAGAATTTTTCAGTCATTTAATCATGCCACTTAGAAACTTAATCTTAGTACTTAGAGCCTCATAAATTGCACTGTTCGTCTGGATCCTTCCTTCTGCACATATTATTGGGGTCTTCATAAAACGTCTTGAAGTCTACCTGGTTAGCGGCTACCTTCTTGGTTGAGAAGGCTACTAAAAGGCTCATTAATCATCGTTTTTCAGTAGGGAGATTGAGACAAGAAAGCCACTTCTTTTCGCTGCCTAGTTGACACATCGCTAATGCCTTTGGAGTTACTGATATCTATGGGCTAAACCACAATTATCATCTCCTGGTTTATCTGCTGACTTGTGCCTATTTTCCAAAAGTAAACCACTAGTTAATGGTAAATTTGTGGTAAATTTCTTTCGTGTGCCCACAGCTAAGCATAGCCGTTGAAGATGGTTGCCTGAAAGCTTACAACGGGAACTTCGAGCCAGTCATGGTGCATCGACTCGTTGACATTCTTCGGTGAGCTTTAGATCCATAAGGTACCATATTTCCTGGAATACTGGAATCTATTGTCCTCTAGTGCCTATCGATGGATGTATAAGTTTTCTGTCTTCTGATCTTCTGACCATTATTTTTGTGTGTGCAGGGCAAGTCAGGTACCAGGCAGCCCTGAAGAGCTGTTCTACATACTCTTGAATGAGAAGGAGGGTCTCTTGCAATGCTACCTCTTCAGAGCGAATACTGTTGTTGAGGTAAGTAGTAAATATACTTTTGATATCTTTTTGGTAATGATTATCGAGCTCTAGGAAAAAAGAGATTGGATATTCATGACTTCCTTAAAGTTGATCCAACTTGTAGATTAGAATCTTAAGTTAACAAAAATAAAATTAAGCTCGGAAAGGTCATTACTTACCCCGTTTTTGTGTCTATTTTTTAACTTCTTATAGGACAACTACTACACTTCTTGAATGCCGAATAAAGGTCATAAGCTGCTGAGCAAATAAGTTAGTTTTTGTAAAGGTTAAGAAGAAGATATCTTTAAATTATGTTGGTTTATAAATCCGTTTATAAATCATGACGTCTTCACTAATGCAACTGATAATTTATCTGTCTGTTTAAATCACGAATCTTTGATTATCTTAATCGTCAATCGAGAATAATTTATATTAAATATTTATGTTGTTGGTGTTTTTTTAATATTTTTGTTAGTGCCAAGCATAATCAATACAGAGATATTATTAAACGACCCAAATACTGGTTTTGTAGTTGATTAACAATCCATTGAGGAGTTAAATCATCACGTCATGATCGTATGGTTTTAATTTAACCAATTTAGGGCCCACTACAAGGGGGCTACCTTTGGGAATAACTAAGCAAAATAAACCGGATCCAGCAGTGAAAGATTTATAGGTAGAAATTATGATTTTTGAATGGGTACTACGAGTTGAAGACAGGTCATTTAAAAATAAATTATATTAAAATACATTGCAAAAATACGTCCATTTGACAAGTCGGTAAATAAATTAACTTTAACGACAGAACAAAGGATTTGAAGTCATTTGTTGGAATCGCTGCGGTCGGTCATAGCATGCTAGATTGGTCACCAGATAAGGAGTTATATGGAAGCCGTTTTATTGATCTTGACAAGGGTTCCACCCTAACACATAGCAATGACCTTTTCCCCTGATGAATCATAAGGAAAATTCTACAATTTAGAGTTATTTCCACTTGGAATTCTATGAAAATGTTATTATATGTTGCGAATTGCGTCTAATTGTCTCAACACAATTGATGGCTACAGGGTATTGTTTTCACTTGGTAACTGAGGAGGCCTAGAGCATTCTCCACCACGCTGCTCCAGTGAAAATTAGTAGCGTTAGTAGACAAGTTTAAGAAGCGTGTTAAATAAAAACTTGTTTGTAAGGAATACTAGTAATAATGTAGAAGAATATATTAGAATAGATTAATAGCAAAGATACTTGGATATGCATAGTTCTGCATCCAGTTCCGTTCAAGTCAGACTATACATTTTGTAAAAGATCTATTGCATACTAAAAATGTGCAGAGGAGTTTCTTTCCCCGTTTCTTCTCCTCCATATCAAGCACCTTAACGAAACTGGAGTAGATTCAAAAAACTTACGAGCATAAGTGTATCATTGAAACTTATATGAATAAATGATTTTGAACTCACATGTGTGTCATGAAATAGATACTAACTTTAGAAAACCCTGGCACCAACTAATATCCTAAGTATTACTAGATAACCATAGACAATATCCCCTAATGGCCAAACCATGGGTTATAAAGTCAATGCCAGTTCCTAGTAATAAAACATTTGACCCCATGTACTATTATGCATATCACTTAGCACGAGGTGTGTTTGTTTGTTTCGTTACAAAACACCATTAACAGAACATCAATATCCTAATTCGTTACAGTGTCAATGACGTCACGTAATGGCGTCGTGTTTTGCGACAAGTTGTTTTACGACTTCGGTGGAATGTACACAAAATGTATACCTACATTATGTTGCTGTTTAGGGGGCCATTTATAAATTGAGTTACGTCAAATTTGTGACTTTTGCAGACTCTTCATGCATAAGTCACATTATTCGTAAAATGAGTTATTTTTTGCATTTTGTAATTGAAATTAAATATCACACCAGGCATATATAAACTATTATTATTATTATTATTATAACTATTAACAATTTCGGCCCAGATAAAGCAGGCTAATCTCTTACCTACATACTTCAGAATAATCAAAACCTCCTCCCTTTAAGTACTTTCGTTATATTTGAATGACCTCTTGTAACCAGAGACTATGCACTATAGTGTAGGTACTCTTTAAGGCACTGTCTAGTTACTGTGTTACTAATTAATCATTGTCAGGTGATAAATCATTGTCACTGGCGTTAAAGATAACACGGATACCAAGATTTCTCATTATTTTAACCTCAATTTTATTCAGGACTAGTGCATGCTTGCGGTTATGTTCTCTTTTATTATATACTGCAATAACTATTATATCTTTTAGATCCAGACATTTGGCAAGGATGATACACATAGGCATGTTGAACAGCATCTTGGTCTCTCTTCTATCGACGGAGACTAGGGTGTTGAGTAGGTTGATTATCTTGGGATTTCAAAACGTTGATTGCTTTTTATAATTATCTGTGATTGTGTGCTTGTGCATTTTCTTTACGGGACTATGTGGTCGCTCAGTGACTATTACAATGATCCTCTTTACATATGCGGGTAGAAACCTTATAATTACGTAAGATTTCGTATAAGAGGAGTATTTACTAAAGTAAGATTACAATTAAAAGTCGGGAGTAGGTAGGTACTTGATAAGCAAAACAGAACTATTAAGAGATAAAATATGTCGACAAAAAATGTCTGCCGGTTTTCTAGTTAGTTACTCGTATAGTTTTTTTTTAGTTTTCCTCGATAGTCCGGTCGATTTCGGTTAAGTCACAAAGTAGATTCTATGAGTATACTGTTTGATCTCCCCTTAGCACCTCTATTATTGAATTCATAGTAATTGCTTAACCATTGGGACCATTGTCTAAATATGTACACTTCAATGTACTTACATAGCTTATGTATCATTTAGTTAGGTTATTATCAATATTTTTAAACCACGATTTCTTACACTTCATCTAAACTGTAAGCAGTTAAGTTGTAGGTTGCCTATGACAAATTTACTTACTCTTGCCCAATAATTAACCATACACATAGAAGGGAATTAGGGAAGTAAATCTTGCAATTTCTGAACACGCCCTGCAAAATGTATCTACCCTATAGAATGCTGATAGGCTGGTAACTCTGTACCTGTACCTATTTGAAACTTCGAAAATTATTTGTTGCACCAATTTGTGTATTTATTTTTAACCAATTTTCAAACTGGACATTAATTTACTTGCTTAAGTTTTGATACCTATAATTGCATTTTTGGTTCCTTAAACATTGGTGACGACTTCGTTTTTATACAATATTTATCTATATTAATAGCGACCACTAGATTTGTTCCTTAATTCGTTTTCCAATATTTAGTTACTATTAAAAAATAATCACTTAAATTATAGTTAATATGGTAATGTATCTATGCGGTAACCAATAATATATCTTACTTTTTATATGTTATAATAAATGAAGGTCGAAAATTACGTATTACAGTTTAATTGGTGCACGAGATTGATTGTATAATCATCAACTGTCAAATGTCAATTAAAACAATGACTGATTGTATGTCATAACCTCTCCGTAACGTCCAGACCTTGGGAATTTAAAATTAGCTTCTTATTCTATTCGCATTTCGACCTCCTCTATTCAGTTTTACTTTGTCACCAATCGTTAAAAGTAATCGGTGTAAAATTAAAAAGAAAAATTAAAAATATATATTCTATAAAAAAATACAGTTTTAATTCCCGCGTTTTTGCAAGTGCCATTAGATCTCAATCTTGAGTGATTAAATTTGCGATTTTTTTTATATTTTTAAATAGTGTGCTTAGTAACAGTGATAAATTCCCATTAAGTGATTACTATTGAAGATTGAAATACGCGATTTTACAGACAGTGATATTAATAAAAATATATCCACTCAATTTTATGCATAATTTTAAATTGCGGATAGATTAATATTACAAAAGTAAAATATAAAAAGTGTATTAAACCAAAATTATTACGATATTTGTTTATTAATTTAACCAGGTCAATAGTTTAAAAATATCAAACACTTCAACAAGAGTCAATTGATACACATCTGACTTACAAAGTAGTTGTCAATGCTTGGAAATTAATAAAAATACGACCGAACACGAACTAATTGAAACGCTGTAAATTGCCAAGTGACGTTCAGCAAAACGTCATCGAGCCAAGAATCTAAGATGTTTTCAGTATGGATGCCACTGTCGCGAACGACGGCCGTGTATCACACCGTCTCGCAACTTTCAAACGCTGAGTTTTGGGTCGGTGCAGTTTTAATATTGGTTGCGTGTGAATTGGACCTCATTTACTTCCATATTCTACAGACGTTCGATATCGATATACTGTCCTTATAACAGTAGAGTATTTAAATACCGCGGAGTGAAATTAGAAACGATGCCAAGTGTTAAATATGTGCGACATAAGACAACGTAAACACAACAATTTCAAACCCAGTGAATGTCGTTGTTTGTAAAATGAATGATTGAACAAAAATGTGATGAACTATAATTACACGAGTGCAGAAAAATAAGGTGAATTCCTTAATTGAATTTCTCGGCTATAATGTAAATAATGGATTTTAAATTATAAAGTGGAACTTTAATGATATTTTAATTGTATTGAACTAGTTTCGTGAAATTGTGACAAGTTGTGTTTTTGTTTTAGCGTGATATTTTAGGATAAGGACTATTTAAAATTTTAAAATTCGAAGAGGATTTTAACATTTTTTAAATATCTGTAAGTATTTCATACGTATATTTTTAATATGCATAAAAAATAGTTAATTTTGAAAATTCAAAATTGTTAAAAATATGTAATAAAAAAACATAAGGTTTTTTTAATACTTTGACATCAGGAACTTCTTTTAGATAGTTTTATCTAAATTATCCGCAGTAAAAACTTACCATTAAAATAAAACAAGTGTAAATTATTTTAACAAGTAGTTAAATAATTGTTAGACAATAAAATTGGTTGAATAATGTCTAAATTAATCATTAATATACTAATGATAGTCATAGCTGTTGAGAAATGAAAATGATCTTTTTATTTCGGTTCAGCCGTTGCTGATAATTATCCAACTATTTATTAAACTTTCTATTCCATAAATTTATTTTTAGTATTTTTGTACTGATAAAAATACGTTACAAATTACAATATAATATTATCTAGATCCATTTACAAAATACAGGTGTGTTTGAAAATTCACTATGACTTTAGATTATATCGCAAGCTAACAAAGGTTGAGAACCTCTATTGTAATATTTGTAATCTATGCACACCAACGAAGCGATATAAATTATTTCGTGAAATTTATACGACCAAAAATACACCATATACCTGCATTTGTATATGTACAATAATTGATTAATGTTTTATATACATATATGTATAATCAAGGATTTTTTTAATATTCCCATGCAATGATAATTGAATTTATATTTCGTCAAATTTAAACTTATATTTTAAGTACTTAGCATAGAAATAATGTTACAATTTACTTATATTACTTTATCTTCCCTATTTTATGAATTTCAGTATGTATTGTGTCATAAATAATTACAGTAATGATACTAAATGGTCATCTTTTTCCTTGTGGTACTACACAAACCATTTAGTTATTATTTAGTGGTGAATATACAGTAGGTAATACACGTTTGTCGTGTAGTACATATGTACTACAACCACACCACATCGCAGCAACAATACGATGTTGCTAGTGGTGCTAGTTTCATTGTGGTTGTGTTGACGATGTGTGGACGATCCACATATTGATGTGGATTGAAATATAAACTAAACCGCGTGTTTTTGAGTTATAAGCATTTAACTCATAAATAGTGATATTTTGATAATATTTGTGGTGTATTTCACGTGAATATGATTTAATTTATAATGAAGAAAATCCAGGATTTAGACGTTTGTTTATATTACAAAACGGTTGACTATTGTCGAAAAAGTGTATAATGGATGTGAATTTGTTATTTCCAATACTAAATAGGACGTAATATTGTTACATAATAATATTTTTTAATCGTGACCTAAATAAAAAAAAAAGAAATAATAAAACGCAGTTCGCCATGTGGAGTCAAAATGTGAAATACACTAGGGTCCCTGTAAGTAATTCATTTTATTATTGACATTTATAATCACATGTTATAATGAGTTCACCTGCCCTCATATAGGGGTGCCGTACGTCAAAATTCCCAAAAGAGAGTATTAGGTAACCAGTTTCGAAGGGGAAAAAAGAACCATGCTTAGGGCTGCCTACATTGCTGTACCCGGAAATTTGGGTGGTATTTGAAAATAAAAACAGATTCTGTATATTCTCCGTACATCTGTCTGTCTATTTGTCCACCTTAAGTTTAATTCAGACACAATTACGATCAATTTAACTCTGGTTTTGATTTGCTGTATAAATTTTAATTGACTGTCATTCCCGCTCATAAAACGTGTCTGGGTAAAACCCTTAAAAATTCCACCAGGACGGCCTTGGACTCTTTTTGAAGCAGGACTTATCCAGGGATACCTACGCTGGGACCACCTGAACTATTAGAAATATTAAAATGGCGTAAGAGCAATAGTAGGCCAACGTGATTAGAATTTACTAAAAGTTTCCAAATATTGCAGGTCGGGAGTACTTGATGGGGAAAATTAAAACATAAACTGAACTATTAGGAGACTAGCTTTCCGCCCGCGGCTTCGCCTGCGTGGAATTCGGTTATATCGTGTGACTTTTTCGCCATAAAAAGTATCCTATGTCCTATCCCAAGTTCAGTTCTATCTTCATACCGAATTTCATCAAAATCGGTACAGTCGTTTAGGCCTGAAAGCGTAGCAGACAGAGAGTTACTTTCGCATTTATAATATTAGTAGCGATAAAATATGCCATAGAGCAACGTTTGCCTGATCTTCTAGTATAGGTATAAAAGCCCCTTATACCCCAGTCGTGTTTCAGTCAGACATTTCAAACATTAAAATGACAAATACGTTTTCGTCACGATAACAATAGGTGCGGTGACTGTTTAATAGTATTGCCTTATTAAATCGCGTGGCAACCGACAACATTACGCGAATAAATTAACAAATTAATTAATTTTATTTGGTAACTACTTCTATTAATAGATTATTCCTATTTATGTCATCTAGTGACACCTCATTTGTTGGAATCCAACAAGCCGTTTAGTCTGTTAAAGAAATGGACATACATACAAGCTTACCTAAGACATACATTAGCCTGTTATTGGTGCAGTCGGGTAAAAAAGGAGTCCAAATTAGAACTCATGAATATGAATCCGTTGTAAGAACTAAGTGAAACAGACATAAATAGCGACTTTGTTTTTTGTTAGCAAGTGATATCATCTCAAACCAGCTGTGTAATTAACATTATGTACTTAAATAATTATGTTGACACCATGTACGATACATTACTTCATAATCTATGAAATATACATGTTCGTAGGGGTTTTATGTTGTAAAGTGCTAAGTATGTATTCTTATATGCTAAAAAATCATCAGATAAAAACCTACTATTGTTTAGTTTGCATACAGGTTTTCATCACTGTAGACAAGTGTAAGACAAGTGTAGACAAGTTTTTATGATGTGAGTATAGCAAACGAATTAGCATTGTCATTTTCCCCTGCCGGCCATGGATATCGTGGCAAACCTCGTAGGACTTCAGGGGTCATTAGTTGGTTAATAGGTCCTGTTAGTGGTAGATTATAATGAAAATTAGTGGTTATTAATTCGTTAGTAAAGAGACCGCAAATACTAGTACAGGTGTTTTTGGAAAGTCCTAAAGGATAAGGAATAAAAGGAATTGTGGCTTAATGTTAGCTCTTGATTTTCCTTATTTCCGAAATTGTGGAAAAATTTAATTCCACGCGAGTCTAGCCGCAATATAATTTGTAACTAATAATAATATCGTTTTAGTTTTACTACTACATCTATTAGCAAGCTTATGAGTTTGTTTACGTCTTAAAACACGCGAAGTAGTATGAATTATTAAGATGTAGCCGTACCTCTTATTTTCAAAGATTTATGTAAGTACTAATGAATTATCACTTCCTTCGTTGAAGGAAGACATGGTTAGGAAACTTGTACACCTGAGAATGATCCATCAAGTTCTCAAAGGTGTATGAAGTCTTTCAATCCGTACATGGCCAGCGTGGTGGACGAAGACATGTACCTACGTACTTCATTACGAAAGGAGATCCGAGCCCAGCAAACTGATAGTTAAAATTCTGATGATAATTAAACGTAATTTAAAAGAACGTACGTTCGTCACATCTTTTTATAAACTTGCAATCAAGACATGGTTGATTGATTACAGTATAATTTTTCATTGTCAATATTGACTATAAGCGCTATACTCTTTTTTATATTCTTTTGTATCAAGATTGCTTCGAAAAATAATCAACATCATACTTGATACTTCTACTAAGTACTACTATAGGTATTCATTTCCAGTTAACAATCTGACAGAGAGTTCCCAGTAAACCAGTAAACCTAGAAGCATGAAACGTAAATTGTTTCCAAGAAGTGTAGGGTAGCATTCATTCTACATATATCTAATGGGGTATAAAACGGGTTGAATGGTCAGCAATAACAAAAATTGCGCGTGTATTGGGATTCAATTCTGTGTAAACTTGGTTCTAAGGAATAAATTAATTAAAAAGCTGGACTGAAAATAATCTTCCTATGGACTTAAGAAGTCCGATATATTTCTCTTAATTCCTCAATTTCTCACTATTTTGATGTAAGAGCTAAAGCAGCCGTGCTGAGGAGATGGTACGAAGCGATAGTTGGCCATCCTCCAAATGTACACATATCCTGGAATACATTTTAACAAGGTAACGTCGAGACGTGCGAATGTGTATTTTTGTCATATATTTAGCACCAGAAATGGCCTGCCTGGATCAAGGTTGTCGGGATTTTGACAAAAGAAATGGTCAGTGCAGTAGCAGTAGTCATTGATACGAAGAAATGTATAAATATAAATCGAAATCAAATCGATAGACACAGTTTCAGTTTTCCTCATAACGGTGTTGACCTACATGGCGCTAAGAATAGTTTCCTTTCCCAACATAATAGATGGCGCTACAGCGCTATTACAATGCATTCCATAATATAAATATTCCATTGTAAAACAATCGATCTTACAGGCGTGATTCAATAAAAGTTAAATATAGTGGAAATTGGTATACATAATGAAAACACACATAACAGTAGGTATAGATGATGTATTCAAATTCTAAATACCTACCAATAAAGATCCAAGTCACTATGTATAAAATAATGAGAAGAAAATAAACGATATGTAAATGCAAACATCTAATTGTTAATTACAATAAAGATCTGTCTATTATAGGTGATTTAGTCCCACGCTATAGCCATGGAAATATTATTATTGAAACTCAATTTGCATTTATTGAATTTGTGAATGACCCCGAGTTTATATTGTAGAGGGAATAATAAGACTAAAAATCTGCCTTCATCTATAAAGGAATACCAAGCTTCAATTCTTCAGGCATGGCATTTTAAATTGGTATAATTCGGGCATAGTCTGGGTATAGTTATGAATCCATGGACATTGATGAAATTTTGGTAATAGCCAAAGAAATTAATAGATCACAGTCCAAGACCAAAATTATGATGCTAAATGTAGATAAAACTAGGAAATTTGGGTTAAATATCAATCTCAGTCGAATATAGTTTCTTGGTGATTATTTAAAAATTTCTCAGTCCTCTGCAGTTCCATCAACCCTGTTCATAAAGTCATTAGCTGATTATCATTACCAAAGTTCATGTTCATCTTTACATAACACCCGGTCATTGACACCTGACAATAATTGTCACCGTGCGTCTTGCTGACGTCATCCGCGTCGAATTTGACATCGTTAGCGTCATCTTAACTATTTATGACATCAACATCTACAGCGTGCGAAATAGGGATACTTTTGCAAATTTACTTATCATTATTGAAACAATCAAAGTACTATCTAAAATATATGTTAGGGTTCTATATGTATACTATGTTTCATCCAAATTTTTGTTTACTTAATGTTGTACCACAGATAAGATAATAGGTTTTACTTACTTAATTACATCTTTACTATTCCTTTCCTTTATCTATCTTATTCTTCTTTGCGTGTAGACAATAATAATGATGAACTTACAACTTTCTTCATATCCCTTATTATTAGGGTAAAAAGCGATTCTTTAAATTCGGGAAAACAGTAGTACCGACAAAACTCTCAATAAACAAATGCTGACCAAATTCGAATAGCACTTCAAGTTGGGTCAGCGAAAACACAAGAGCGAGAGACGAAAGAAGACATCTAAGAAACATTAATGATTGTTTACAAATATGAAATTTTATGTAGGACTCAAAATCGTAACTTAGTCCAAAGGGTTCTACGCGATGGATCCATTAAACCTCATCTTCCAATCGATGATATTTGGCAATCTATCTGAGCATCATCTCCTAGCGCAGTGCACGCGAATTACACAATTATACACGTGTCTCTTGGATCAGTGTCAAGATTATGTTTCCCTGTGCATAGTACCAATTGTTGAGGCCATTGCGTTTAATAGGTTAGTAGACTATTCAGAATCTGGTTAATCTATAACCTTAACACCTATTTTATGCAACTAAATAGGTACAGCTGTGTCATGAAATGTATACAGATACATTCCTTGCTCTGTGGTCATGAACACGTCTATGTTGTACGTGAATATGTCTATGTTATAGGTTATTTTTTTCATATAAAATATTTTTATTTATGCATATTAGTTGTAAAATAACCTCAAAATAATGGTGTATCCCCCTTCACCGCGCGCAATTTTTCTCTGTTCTCGCTTATTCTAAAATTCTTTGATCCCTTAGCTATCCAGTGGTATAATTTAATTTTGGATGTAGACGATAGATTTGAAACTACAACTGTAACAAACTGTATCTCCCGATTTTGTTATTATTAGGGTTTTAGGATTGCCCCAGTATGGTAGCAAATTTGAAGACGTATTCAAGTCAAAACCGATTGTTTTTTCTAATTATTTAATGATTGTAAATTGTAATGTAATTCACATAGGTACTTTAAATAGAAACTCATCAAAATTCAAACCTCTTTAGTCATGAATAAATTTTCCCGTATCCAAAGCAGAAACTTCAATGTAATTAATTCGACTTTATTGAGAAGTTCAGGACATGTCATGTATAAATTGGTGCCATGTGTAAATATTTTGATGGGGCGTGAAATTCATGCATGAAATTGTGTAAACAATGAATATTTATGTTCGTGTAGGTGGTTAGTAGGTATTCATTATTGCGTTAATAATGATAATATAATTAAAACCAATTGACACATTTCTTTTAATTTCACTTTGTTTTTATAAGCCTCTTGTCGTGGAGAAAACAATTAAGACATAGCTAAAGAGTAGAAGTAAAAATTTTAAAGTTACCTTTGTTGATACCAAATATTTCAAGTACTCCTAGTAGAAAAGTCATTGTCATTTTAATAATAAAATTTTCGCCTCATTGTTGTATTGTGTGTGAGACTCCCAAGTTCACATGGATGGTTGATTAGATCCATCCATCCATTGGATCCATCCTATATAACCGTGGGAATTTGTAAAAACCCCAAACAAATATTCACTTAAGGGCAGTTTCAGACTAGCGTTTTTACGCGCGTATAAGCTCGTCTTTGGAAGCGCATGTAAAAGCGTATAGGCGCGCCTTTTGACGCACGTGCAACTTGTACGAGCGTTGACGCGCTTCTAAGCTCGTAGTAATGTTGATACTGACAGAACGCCATTTACCGGTCAGAGCAAAGACGCCGAAATATGACAGTTTACGCGCGTTCGGTTTTTTGAGGCGCTGTATGCTGAAATGTCCGTATACGCGCAGAAAAACGTTAGTCTGAAATCGCACTTAGGATCGACGCAACTCATCGGGCTGCGAGCGCTTAAATATTATAATATCTACGAGGTTTTATTTCTTTTTCTATCAGTCTATAGAAGTGATTCATTTATGGATTTTTCCGATCTCAAAAATCCTGTTTCCTAATATAGGTAACGACCTTCTTAATACCATTAAATTATATAATGTTTATGCAATATGCAATATCTCATAAATATTAATAAGGCAGAATTTAAATAAATCCTCCATCGATAAGTTCAAATTTTTTTACTTACGTCTATTTTATGCTATTTCGTTATTTAGATTAGAACGCATAGGATCATAAATGGTTACTTAAGTATTTACTGTCTCCTTATTTTTTTTTGTATACTATATCCTTACTGATTTACGTATTCGTAACACTGTACCTATATTTGCTGTATGGAATGCAAATAATTAATTAGTAATTTTAAAAATAATTCCTATCAGTTTAGAGAATATTATTATTCCTGTTTTCAACGTACATATTTGTACCTATATGTTATTATTGTGTTTTATAAAACGTCCTAAGTAGTTTCTTACCATTTCTTACTTCTCCTATTTGTTAATAAAGCATAGAAAAATGTATTAAAACTTGTAGTCCCAATATCGTAAGAATAGTGTCGTAGGTATAACTTAGACAACATTTTTGGTGCGATGACTTTGGCGATCCATTTCTGTCACTGCAGACATTATGACCTTCTCCTGTTCATAAAGGTATACCTATCCAAAAAGGTATTCTTATCCAATTAGCCACTGCACTCCAAATATCCTTTGTTTGAGCACTACAATAATACGACCATTTTGGAAGGCGCCTTTTACAGTAGTGCAAAATAGGGTATATATTTTATTAATTTAAAATATTAGACGATACCCGCGGCCTTCCCGCGGAATAGTAGTTGAAAATTGATTGGATTTATCCCAACGGAACATATAATCGGGATACAATCTATCCTATGTCCTATCTCTGAATGCAAACAAATTAAATAAGAAGAACACAAATTAAAGCACGGTGGTACATGCTTATATTTACTTAAAACATCGTATAGTCGTCATAGTAACAAAGTAAAATTATTGAAAATTTTCAATACTGTTTAAGTAAGTATACAATACAATCCAAAAAAAAATGTGTCGTAAAATTAACTCCACTTAACCTCACTGTTGTCAATAAAAATTAAAGTAAACAAAAATTGTAGTTATAAATAATTCTCGCGATCATTTTTATAACTTTTTTACTATGTGTATAAAAAAGTACTTATCTTTCGACATTTCTGAGAAAAGGTCGAAAATAATGAATACTAGTACAAAGACATTTATGATATACATTTAAGGTTTAATAAGATTAAATACATATCAATTTACCTTACATTTCAGTGACCCTTTTATGATAAAAACTGGTTGATTTTTTGTGAAAGTTTATTTCCATATTTTATTCTTGATTTCTAGTCAAATCGTTACTTTGGGAAGACTGATTAATATTAATTAATTAATTAATACTGCTCTACTACTACTACTCTACTTTTCACGTTTCTTTCAGACTTATTGGGTTTATGAGTGACGTAAAAATAAATGAGTTGCGTTTTATAGTCCCATTCTTTAATAAATTAAGAAATGTATTCTGCTTGTATTTCGTACGTCTTTTGTATTGTCATAGACTTTTAAAGGTAAAACAGAAAAAAAATGAAAATTAATTTAAAAGTAACAACTGGATGAAAAGCTTTTGACGTTAAACAACTAATTATCTGTAGAAGAAAGAAGATATTGATCAAGTTTTTAAGAGTACTCATTACCAAATTAATATTATTCTCAACAGATATCAAAATGAAGCCGCACAGGCCGCTATTCGCGTCTCATTCCGACACCTCTACTATAAATGTCAAAGGGCTGGTAAGATCGAGTGTTGCCACGCTACATAGTTTGGCATCGAGCTAAATTAACCTGTTTAACTACTTTTTTATTTATGTGCGTTGTTTGAGAGTTGTACTGAATTCTAACACCTGAATCTCACGTTTCTTAGTAATTTTTTAGTATGATTTGATGTAATCTTTGCTGATTTTTATCTAACAATAACAACCTAGACCAGGGGCTTAAAGTTGATTCTGTGGAATGTTAGCCCTCAAGAATTTTTACCAGAAAAAGTCTCGTAAAAAAACCTTAAAGAATGCACGTAGACCATCGTTCAAGTACATCGTGACGAAACTTTTTAATTAAAACGAGGTTTGCCCTTGAACCAATAGAACCAATTTATTACTGATTGCCATTAGCATAGCTAGTTGATGGTTCAAAGTTAACTAGACAAGGTTATCCATGAAGATTTTCTGTTTACAAGATAATTAACTGATGGTTTTGTGGTTTGTTTATGTTTGTTATTAATGCGGTTTGAGTTCAACTGTCAAGTTACAAGGGTATTAGAAATTAATATCTTTGTTTGATAAAATTAAAAAGTCGTGATTCTGTTTGTGTGTACGCGAGTGTGTTTATGTGTGTGTGTATTATGTACATAGGTACTGTAAATATTTTTATTGTTTTAAGAAGTTGAGTGTGTAATGGTTGTGTGTTATTTTTTTCGAATAGTCCTGTTTTCTGTGTAAATATTCCTTTTTTCCCAGCTTCCATTAAAATAAAAAACCCACGCGTGATAAAATAACAAACAGACAGAAATACATTTGAATAAAGATCAATAGATACTTAATAGCGGATTCTCGGAACTAGAAGTTTCTTGCGATATTTTTTTCCATAAACGATTAAATAATAATGTGTTAATTTTATTACAAGCTAGAATCATTGGAGGACTTTTTGTTATAAAAAGTAATACTAAAGTCGTTTACCTCTGTCTTCGAAATAGTTTTGGCTGATGAACGAAGACCGTCTGGTCTGCGTGACTGCTGAATATTAATATAAATAGCACTACGACGGTATAATTCCATAATATTGATGGTCCACCGTGCTCTAAGCGAAATAAGGAAAATAGTCATACGGTGAACCCGTAATTATCATGGCATCTACTATTAATAATTAAAGACATACTTACTAATGAGTTATAGTTATGATGATTGTTAATCTTACGGTAAACTATCGGTAGGGGAGAATAAGGAGTGATGTAGAGTTGGTACAAGGACCATATCTTAGTCTCTCAAGCCATAAAAGCCGTCACTATCTTTCCGCTTTTTTAAACAACCATCCTCAGTGACCTTTACATGATGATTTGCATAGAGTATATAGAATAACATTAGAATAGGATTTTACTCATAGTCAGGATTGGTATGGATTGGTTATGGATTTCTCACGGAATCACTAGACTCTTGATAAAATACAAAATATCCCTAATAAACGGCTTCTTGTATAGATTTTTTAAAGATAATGTATGAAAACAATTTTTTAAATTTCATGTAGATAGTTTTCAAAAGTTATAGTTTGATTTTGATTTCTTTAGATACCGCCTCGTAAATCCGACTTTTTAATTTTGACAAAAAATGTTGAATTTTTTTGGCATTTAGGTGTGGCAACCCTAGGTGGGATAGAGAAGTTTGGTGCTTTGCTTTGTGAACCCTATTTCTTATATTTAACACTAATGATAGGTCGGTACATAAAGTGTTTTATACAATCTGTGTAGTAACTGTCTATTGTTCACTCCACTTCAGTATACAGATACACTGTAGGTATAGTTAATCGTAATGTACATTATCATCTAACAGATGTTCAAACACGTGGACTCATGTAATTCAGGGCT
>LGAG01000459.1:597824-620475 GCA_001278395.1 Lerema accius
CAGTTCCTAAATGTACCGCTCTAAGCGCTATCTTCAAAAAACCTTTAATTAAAAAAAAATCCAATCTCTACAAAACAAAAAAGCATTTTTCCTTTCCTACCCTCTCACGGTTTCGGTATGACCAAAATCTGACGCAAACCAATTACTACCCAGAATCTCAACTATCGCGCTATCTTCCATTCAAAACTTGACAGCCTCAACCCTCCCATTATTTCCAGCTGTACCAGCTGTCCCGTCTGCTGCGGGACCACGATCCAGAACTCCACGCGCGGCTGGAGGAGCTGGACATCTCCCCCGCGCTGTACGCCGCGCCCTGGATGCTGACGCTCTTCACCAGCCAGTTCCCGCTCGGCTTCGTCGTCAGGGTCTTCGGTGGGTATACCAGGATGGATAGGATGGATAACCTGATGTTGTGAATGTAGAAGTTTGTCTGTCTGTTTGTTTGTGTATCACCTTCTTACATAAACTGAGTTTGACTTCAGAAAACGAGTAGTTTTAAGGATATGTGGACATGGACTAGAGATTTTATTCTGATTGTACGATCCGTGTGATGTAATGAAGCACGTGATGAACTTGTCAAAAAATCGCACTAAGATTCTCTGTTTTGTAGTTATAATAGATAACACATACAGGATAGAAGAAAAGAAAATGGATAACACAACGACACAATTCTTATCAAACCTACCATTCTTTCTGCTTCTTTGGATAAAATTTAGTTACCTACAAATCATTGCATTGAAAACACCTTTATTTATTTGCCGTCTCAATATCTTTTCCAGACCTGATCTTCCTGGAGTCGCTAGATGTAGTATTTGCCGTCTCGCTCGCTCTCCTCATGACGCACAAGGATGGCCTGATGCTGTGTGAGAGTTGCGAAGAGGCGGCAGAGTACCTCAAACATAAGCTGCCCGACATGGACAATACCATCTACGAACGGGTTATGAAGAAGGTAAGGAATATAGTTCTAGTCAATCTATAGGTTTTATGATGGTTTTGCAGTCAACTACGCTGCATTTTTAGAATGCCTTAATATGAGGAGGTAAAAAAGAAGTGGCAAGAAACTCCTCAGGGGCATATTTTAGTTCAGGGGCCAGTAGTTCTCTTTGTTCTTATATCTAATGAATGGCATGTGGTTCTATCTTAGCCAATTATGATGTGACAAAAAAATAGATTAACAACGCCACGTACTCTAAATTTCTAGTTTTTACTGTCCACCCAAATCGTCCCAAAGACTCAAACAACAAACGGTATCCCCCAGGTACAAAAACTAGAGATCAGTCGTCAGCTGAGCGACTACGCCGTGGAGTATGCCGTGCTGCGCGAGGAGATGCCGCGCGTGGCCACCCTCACCGACGACAACCGGCGGCTGCTGGCCGAGCGGGCCAGGATGACCAACGAGCTCGACGTGAGTACCGAGAGACCTACAGACATATATACACATAAACACATTGACATATAGACACAAAAACGACATACATATGCACGCACGCACGCACGCAGCGGCACACGCAAATCGGGTTATAGAACCATTTATAGATTTACGACTTATTTTTATGAGTACCTTTAATTCTACTGTTACACGTACATTACCTACTGTTAAAGTACGAGGTTCATGACATAATGCTATAGTCAGAGGTTATAGACATAGTCCAAAACAGCCGTTAATGGAGCTTTATCATTAAGAATTTACGATTTTAAGCCTATTATATAGTGAACCTGCGAAGTGAGGGTTGCCTGGTCGATTACCGGTACGGTAGATATTTCTGTAATGAACTTTTTAATAAGACCAGATTATTTTCCCCAGTCTGCAATGGACGCGATAACAAACTACCAAAAGACGCAAGCGAGGCTGGAAACACAGAACAAGTTATTAGAACAACAACTAACCCTGCTCAGTCGATACATAAACCATCACCACAAACAAGACATGCCAATCGAGATAAGAAAAATAATTCACAACTACAACAAAAAGCTGACGTTTAGTTCCAAAATCGGCCTCAAATTTGGTACTGCCGAGGAAGAAGATGAACGAAAAGTCAAAACGCCGATGAGTTCACCGAACTTATTCTCCAAAATCAGCAGAGAAGACGTGCTCAACGCGGTGAATAACAAGACAGCGGAAGACAGGAAGCACTTCCTGATGAAGAAATCACAAAGTGTTCATTCAGGGCTAATAGCAAACAAGGCGTTCCCGATGAAGGTTCTAGAAGAAAAGGCAGAAGTGGAACCGAGAAGACGGGACAGCTTACGGATAGAAACCATCGCGAATGAATCGTTAAAAGAAGTTGGGAGGAGAAACACTGGATTCTTCGCCAACACCCACGAGCAGATCAGACAAGAGCGACTCTTCGAGCAGCAATTAAAACATGATTTTGACGAAAACCTTAAGAAGTTAGACGAGAAACTCTCCCCGAAATCATCTGCAAACTTACCCCCCAAGTCGTACATGGACGACATGGATATATTCCAAAGTAAACGCAGCATGTCGTTGAGTTTGCACTCTATTTCAAAGCCAAAAGAACCAAAATCTAATGACAGTGGGTTTGTTACACCGATGAGTCCCAATGATAATGACAAAGACACGGCTTCGATAATATCTCATCCTTTAAGTGATTGCGACGTCGATATTAAATTTGACGGGCAATCGACGAAGTTAAAACAGATAAGGCCTTTGAAATGTAACGGTAGTAATGTTGCTGAAGGTAAGTAGTTCATCTATTTATTTATATACTTATAAAACTACTAATTTTAGTAGTCCTAGTAGTGCCTAGTCTTCACTGGGTAGCTGTTCTACAACATAATATTTTATCTCTGCAAGTTTGGTTGATCCTTTAGTTTTCCATAACAGGTACTTCCGACCTTAATCATTCATCTTATTATAACTTTTGCTGTTACAATAACTAGTAGTTTGTCTGGTCCCATAATACTATCCGATAACAGCACCACCTACCGGGTCCAATAATTAATTAAAATATTTATTTAAATACTCCATAAAGTGTTTATTAAAATCGGTTCATCCGTTTAGAGTTCAGTGATATTTAAATAAAAGATAATACTCTTGTCTGTATAGTTGAAAAGTTACATATTTGTTTGGCTAGAGTTGACGCAAATATTAATAGACTCACTTTCATGCTGTTTTCACTGTAGAGTATATTGATCTCAACCTAAATACTACTACTTTTTATAAATTCTTTAGTCAGAATTCGAATCAAAGGCAAAAGTTTAAACATTAAATGCACGTAACGTTTGTAGTTCTAATAAATAGTCTTATAAATAATAGCAGTAAAAAAGAGTTCTTGAAGAGCAGTGTAGGTGGTTATTGAACTTAAATATACCCTCTAATTATCTATTGTATAATATACACAGGTATAAAAGTCTATACAACAACCAAACTTCATGAAATTTATCATAATAATAAATAATAGGTACGTATTATAATTTTGTACATTTTGAACACTATTATTTACTTATTTTTCTTTAACAAGAGCTGCAATAAACCAAAGAAATTGATATATTAGTACTGCAATTTGTTTTTAATTTTTTTGCTTATAAAAATGTAATCTCTATATCACTACATAATAAGGATTAAAAAATAATTTTCAGTTATTCTCATACATAATTAATATACTTATCAATAAATAAACCTAACATCGATACGTCGCGGCTGTATAATTTACCTTACCTAGTTATACAAAAAGGGTAAAACGTGTTCATCAGTATAGTCGCAAATTTCATACTAGGGTTACCAACCCTAATTTAATTTAAAATATAATTGACGTGCTTAGTTATAGAGCCATGTTTTGGACTACTGTGTTTTAAGTAATATAGGTATGTTAACATCATCAAAAATGATAGATACCATTTGAGTTAAATACATCTGATTATTGAAGTAGATACTTTATTGATGTTTGTAGTTCTGAAAATTAATTAGAAATGAACTTAAAATTATGTAGTAAATCTTAATTATGTAATTTGCTATAGCATAAGTAATTATATATTGGTTGTAATAATAAAATTAAGTAAAATAATTTATTTTCTTATTATTTATTTAGTGTTAAAGATATTAAAATATGTGGTTTACGTACAATGCTGATACGATATAATTATTTATATTTACACACATTTAGGATAATTTGTGACCAATTCAATAGATTCATATTTAATTATTTTCAATTGTATTACGGCAATTATGTTACTATTTGAACTAACATAATATGATAATAATATGAAACGCTAATAACTATATAAAAATATTAATGATCAAAGTTAATCTACTTCGTAGAAATTGTATACAGTAAAAGTACGTACTACTTGAAAATAGTTACTCAAATGTATAATTCCTTATACCCTGTATAATACAAATAATCTTTTTGGGCATCCCTAAAGATATTTCGGGAATACACATTTACATTACTCCACATAATTTTAAGTAATTAAAATAAGATACTTAATATAATTTTTTAAATAATTTTGTTGCCATATAAAAAGAGGATTTTTTATCTTGCTCAATGTATATTTTTATGTTATTTTTGTCGAAAATATTTTACGATGTTAAATTGATGATGGCTTAGTTACCTTATTGAAGAGATGTTATTGTGATCAAAGTAAATAAAATATGATTATTGAATGATCGTTTTATTTAACTGCCACTCAAATATCATCAGTGATAATGATTCCATTTTCTTTTTTACAAAAAGAAACCAACATGTTTATATGACAATTAAAAAAGCCTACTTATGACAAAGTGTATTTTTTATTATTATGACAAGTCTTAGTGGTCTAAATGAAAGTAAAATAATTTTATAATAGTAAGTTTATAATTATTTAAAGAAAAATTACACAAAAGTTTCTAAATATTATATAACACATTTTAAGGGTAAGATATATAATTAGATTATATAATGGTAACAGCTTACATAATTATTTGTACTTTTATTACAAAACACTCGTAAAGCTTGATATAATCGGCAATTGAAATTCACAGCACATTAACTTTGTAATACATTTTAACAACATGAAAGTAGTTTTAAAAAGACATTTTAAAAATACATCTAAAAAAATAAAAAATGTGTTAAAGCTAAGACATTTTGTACTTATTTTAAAATATACAGAAAAATAGAAATAGTAACATTTCATACCTACTTAATTTTCTTCTTAATTTTCTGTTTGATCTGACTAGTCTAAATGTTTTATACTAAATTAATTAATAAACTATAAATTATATAATATCATAAAAATATCGAGTTAGTAAATATGTCGAAAAATTTTCTAAATATTTTTTCTAAAAATAAAAAATACGAGCTATAACATTATTTATGTATTGATAGCTAGACAGTACTCGATTTTAAGCTTCTGATACATTTGAAACTTATAACAACAACAACTATAGTAACATGATTGTAACTTTTATAACTTTTTAATAACAATTCAACGTTAAGTTGATAATGGTATCACAACGTGTAGAGGTTTCTCACAACTCAATGCCAGGCAAAGACACAATGACAGATGATGAGATACACAGAAGCTACAGTCAGGTGTCCCAGCATGATGGGGAAACCCACTTTGAAGAAGTGGAGGAAGGTGAATTTATACCCATGTTGTTCTGCCACTCCTGCGCACACCACGTTTGCGCTCGCGCCGATAAGAGTACCGTTTCCTGGAAGTAAGTGAATAAGGACTATAAGATCGAAGGATTAAGATCTTTTTACCATAATAAACTTACTAATATTTGTTTACAGAAACGTTTGTTTACAGAAACAAATTCTGAGATATCATAGAAAAAATCGTCAAAGATGATAAGCCTTGTTATATAAAAGACTATAAGAAATATTGTGAGGTGACTGTTACACATAATTAGGAAAAGTAAGCAAGATGACTATAACCACAATGTTATGACGGTTAATTATAGCATTTAGAACACAATTACAGATGAAGAAGAAACTAGGTACTAAGAATTACTCTATTTATTAAAGCTTCGAACTACAAGATGTGACTGATTAATTCTTACGTCTTACTTAAACACTTGAATAAAAATCACGTTAGAAAGACACGCTTATAAATAGCAGAACTTATCATTTCAGTCACAATCTTATACTGTTTAGCAATGCTATACATTTCTATGAAGTTCAATAAAACTTACCTCCCAAACAAGCTCCATACAGTAAGGCCCATATTAATGGTGCGAGGGGGAGGTTCAAGTTGGGGTTGTTTCCGATGTCGACCACCACTCTTACCATCATGGTGGTCAGCGGAATGTTGTCCACGAACCCTGAGATCACCCCTGATACCTGACCATGGGGAAAAGTGGACATTAATATTGTAAACTTTCTCAAGTATCTATTTGTTCTGAACATAGTTTTATATCTTTTTTCAGATTTCTCAAATATTGCATTGCTCTTATGCACCTTAGATTTATTAACTACAAAATCAATTCTGAGTCACTAGACACATTTTGAAAATTGGTGTAGCCATTAACTGGATCACTAAGAGATCTGCTAATTACCTCAAAGTACCGCGAGTGTAACATATTATACTTTCATGATGACGTTATCAATTATATTCTCAACTTAAAGATGCAGGAGTCTCAATCGTAAACTTAAAACTCTCGTCGATTTTATTTGACTGTCTTTTATATAGACTTACCCATAAAATAAGCATAATCGCTACACCAAGTCTTGCGCTCTCGTCAACCTTCATGATCAGAGCTTCCATCAGCCCTCCAATGTAGAGGATCAAACCAAGTTTAGAAAGAGCCTGAAACATTTAAACCTCATTTCATCACAAATAACCTATGATCTTTTATAATGTAGCATCCGATAGTAAATACCACGGTATTGGGTACCACCTATTGGGTCCAGTCTATAGATTGTCTACAATCAACAACAATACATACCGTAGTAATATTTTATGTATTCCACTGGTCTCTAAAGAAAGAACTATTATGTAATCCTTTATAAACAGTACCTTATTTAAGGATACCCTGGTTAGTAACCAGCATTGTGGCTTAGGATTTACAAGTCAAGTTTACCTCCATAAGCACGAACAAGGCCGCGAAGAAGAGCAGCGTGGACCACTCCACCCGATGCAGGATCGGCTCCAGGTCCTCGCGGTCTGCTAGGATCAGCAGCAGGATGGCTCCCAGGAGAGCTGTCAGAGCTAGCGACACGCGATCTGGAAGACAACCACTACTATAAAACCTTTAGATCTATTTAATTATTTGTTAAAGACGACCTGTTTCCAAAAACGGGAATTTGAGTTGAGAGATGCAAATGACTTACTTAATTCTGGAATCGAGTGCATGAAGAATACTATGACAACGAAGGCGATGGCTACTGACGACTTTATAAGAAGAGTTTTGTTCCGTATTTTGTACTGGAAGAGGAATAAAAAAATGATTAATAAAATGGAAATAAATCACCACGAGTAGACACAAAGCAGATGCCTAAAAGAATCTTTAGTACTCTTTTTTTCAAAAGTCCCAATATCTGGGAAATTTTAAAACACTTGTAATGAAGTTCCTGAGAAAGTCCTGGAAACTGCAAAATCGAACTTAAATTAATCCATATTAATTTTATCGTCCAGCAAAAACCTAATACTCGTAGTGGGACTCCATAGGCACTACATCAGTTTCAAATAGGTTTCGCGCAGATATTACGTAACATTCTTACCTTTTGTTTCAGCTCTTGAAGAGTAATCTGAAAGGTTTCCTTAGGGCACGCTCGCTTGCTAGTCTCCCTGATAGACTTCTCCAGCTGAGCGTTCAGTTTGGTGATCTTTCGTTCCAGACGTTCTCTGACAATTTGCACGTCTTTGCTTAAATGAGGGAGCGAGTCAGCTGCACGACGCCATATTGAAATTTGTTGGCGGAGATCTGAAAGAACAATAGTGACAAATAATATTAATAGTTACGGTAGACAACCTTATTATAGACGTATTTGATGTTTTAAATTTTGCATTGATGGATGCATTATCAGATAATCCCACTACAATGTCTTGGTTATGCACCTACTAGATTCCGAAGTTTGTTTCGCAACAGCGCTAGATGATAATTTTCGGCGAAGATAACAATCATAATGCTATTACGTAATTGAACAAACAGAGTAGAGTCCAACGCAAGGGTCTGGTTAATGGCCATTAAATATGTTCTTGCTGTTGCTGTACTGTAAGATTATTTTACCTTGAATCTCTCTAGGAATCTTTAGCCTTAGTCGATTAGGATCTCTAAACATAAATCTTATTTGTACGGACGTCTGAACAGCGATTAGTAATATTCCAAGAGCCATGTGTGCTGTGAAGTTTGTAAAATTGATTCCCTGAAAGAAAGTAAAGAATTGAATTATATTCAGACTTTCAACACACAAAATCAACTCCAAAAATATTAAAATTCCAGTCATACATTTCATAATGTACTCAGATTATGAGATAAAGACAAAACCAATTCGCAAAACTTCATTAAAAGTGATGAAACTTACCGCTTGTATAACGGCTTTGTTGGAAGCTACAATAACATTAGGCGGGTCCCCAACCGGAGTAGCCGTACCACCGACGTTGCTGTATATTGCCATGAACATGAGAATAGGCACAGGATCCAAGTCCATTACTTCACAAAGTCTGAAATGTATTGCTTATTAAGTAAAGAATGTAAGGCTAAAGAACGTTACAAAGGTATATGTAACCTAATGAATAACGAAGATATTATTGCCAGATCATTATATGTTAGAGGATTATCCAAGTTAGTCACCAAGGTACCCATAAATGGAGGATTTTTATCAAGAGTTTTGTTATTAATTGTGTGACTTATTATAATCAAAGGTAAGGCATGTAATCATACCTGATGGTAACTGGAGACATTAGCAGAACCGTAGTGACGTTATCCAGGAATGTGGAGAGAACTGCAGTTATTATACAAAGAAGATAGATCAACGGCCACAGTCTTCCTTTGGTGACCTGAAACAATTACTATTATCATAAATCTTGACAGGCTTGAGATATCTAGAAATTGCAAGAAGGTTCACTACCTCAAAAGTGAAAACAGCAAGGAAGTCAAATATCCCGGTTTCCGCCATCACAGCTACCAGGATCATCATGCTGAACAGAAGCAGCAGGGTCTCCACATCCAGCCAGGATATGATCTCTGGCAGCGATGGCCTCTCACCAACCAGGGCAAGTGCTGCCAAGGAAGTAGTTGATATGATGATGGCTGCCATTGTCCTGTTTACAACCTGCAAATCAAAAGATGATAAAATAGGGTTTGCCCTAAAGTTCTCCACTAAATATAGACAAGTTACACATACGTACTTCGAAAATAATTAGGACGTACAGCCCACAAAGCAGAATAACTGCAAAGATGACCCCAACAGCGACATCTAGAGGGTCGACAGTGTAGCTCAAGGTGAACGCAGTAATATGATTTGATGTTGAACGTATTGCCAAAGTCACGTTTTCGTAATTTGTTACGTTTAAATTGAAAATGTTATATCGTTCCTCTCCTTCGTTATAATCGTGATCTTTGTCTTGTAGAACTATCGTCCAGGGTTTGGTTATCTGTAGAAAATGCAATAAAAGTGTATTTATTATAATCTCTATTCATCATCAAAGCCTTTCCTAGTTTCTTCTGCTAGGTAACTTATTTCAATTTTGGAACCATGCTAGCTATTTAATTATATTTAAACTTATTTAATTATACTTACCCTATCTCCACTTTCTTTATTAGTATTATCATTGTCATCAAACCACATAACCATTGTATCTGCTTTCTCATATTCAGTTTTATTCATTTTAATTTCAGCTTGTTTAGATATAAACGGTCCTGATACTTTTACTAGCACCCTTTTACTATTAAGCATGTGAAGAGGGTAGTCTGAAATTTAAAAAAATTTAATGAACACTGTGATATAATAATATATTTCTATGCTCTTGAAGACCACAGGTAGAATTAAAATTAAGGACGACGCTTTTCAAAGCACCATTATGGTTTAGATGTGTGCACAAAAATCGTACGATGTCTTTAACAATTAAGGATACAAAATAGATAGATAGGGGATACTTAATAAAATGACGCAATATTACACTTTTTATAAAGTTGTGGCTTTAGACAATAACGCTAACTTGCCTGATTACAGGCGAGTAGGTACCTAATGAAGTGTCATGGTATTTGTGGTTTGGGATTTAAATAAAAGTGATTTTGATGAACAGTTGGCTAACCGCATGCGTCTAGACGACGCAACGATATATAAAAAGAGTATTATGTACTTTCTTGATAGTTCATTGTTATGGTGAATCAAAGGGGTTTTTGGTAAGACCAGCCCTGGTGATCATTGGGCTCCAATGAAATGTTCAACAGATTCCGTTTCGTTAAAGATACCTCTTAAAACCGTTGATGTTTTATTGTTTTTCTGTGTACGAGTATCTTTTGTGAAATCAATATTAGTCTCTTTTATTAGAAGGCTACCTATGCTTGAGTAGTCTACGTTCTTATTATACTTACGCCTGACGTCACCAGATGTCACCGCAGTATTCTTAATGACTTCGTCCTTCTCATTAAACATCATGAACACTGATGTGAAGAATATCCAGCATCCTAACAGTAGCGTCATTTTAATGTAGTACTTTGTCTTTGCAGTCTGAAAAAATCATAATCAAATTTTTTGCCGATATTGCAATAATAATTGGATCATGAAGGATTCCATCTAATGCCCATGTGAGCCGTTCTAAATGAAGTCTGTTAATAAGCAAATGAGGAAATGGATAGACATCTGTTTAAACAGGGTGAAGGCTTTTAGGTATTTAATTTAGGTGTTATTAATAATTCTTGGTAATTAAACAAATAGGTTAGTTTTGGATATGATTACATAACTATTTGCCATTGAAACCTACCCGTATTGTTCTTCTCTCCGGAGGCGAGTTACGTCTGGAATAAAAACGGAAACTGATTAAGATCTTATTATTAGATGCATTTTATTAATGAACATAATTGTTATGACAGACAGATCATCAGAAATCCTGTTATCTTGTATCGCATTTATTCCGTCATATATAATAATAAATTATCAAAAGGATTTACCCGTTACATTCAGCTGGGTTAGCAGAGAGTCCAGAAATGTCTCCGTGTTCCACTGACGTCCCATTAACAACCTCCACATCGTCTACTTTCTTTAATTCACCTAATGATACCTTTGTTTTATTGGTATCTTCATTATTTTTTGCTGTTAGACTTTGTTTGTCATCTGTAAACAGGAAATTATTTAGAATATTATACGGTTCTTCTCACGGTTGATTTCATTTATTATAAGTATATGGGTATTTTCACTTAGATTTTCCAAGCGTAAGTGTAGCTACAAAAAAAGTATTTAAATATTCTAAACATAGCATGAAGTATAGGTTATTACTCAGCCTATTTCTAGTTTTTAGTATTACTAGAATGTTACTCGTCAATTTGTAAACGAGAACTTCAAGGTCAGTGCTACGCCAAATATTACATATTTATTACATACATAACGTCTATTTTGTAATGTATTATGTCACATGACTCAATGTGTTACATAAAAAATGTGAGTTATCCGAACATTCAATTTACAAAGATCTATATTAGGTGTGGGACATTTTCTTTGTTGACACAGCTTTAGCATATCCTATTGACTTTTAAGGTAAGTACTAATTTGGTTGATAAACATTAATATAGGCACTTTAATTTTGAGTCTTAAGTCTTGGGCATCTGCAAAATGTGTAAATTCAGTTAACAATAATAATATATTCACACAGTTTCAGAGTTTAAACTTTATGTTTATCAGAAGTGATCATAATAGGACATCGCGCGTAACATACGAGATATAAGATTAAGATTAAAATAGAAAACAAAGGCAAACAGATGAATGATAAGCTTATAGAATTGTAATGCACTTGCGTGTATGAATGAACAAATGGCAATGGAAAATAGGTGATTATCAACCATAATCTATATTATAATTTATAATATCTCATTGTAACGTGAAGGGTTGACTTTAGAGCGCTTTTTAAGAACAATGTGGACACGTATGAGTTTGACATTTGGCATAGTTAAAGTTTACTCGGAGAAGAAGTGAAGAAAGTTAAACTATTATGCATAATTTAGAAAATAAAGCAAAACACACACTAGAACACTACTTTAGACAGTCACGTTGCCAGAGAAATTGACAGACAGTAGACGTTGACATCTGCTAGCTAGATATAAAACGGATCTACATTCTATTATTGTGGTCAAATTCCGTTAAATTTTCGGGAACAGAAAAAAATCATCATTCAACTTTTTGCCTCGCCGAACGTCGAACTTGAGACTTCTTAAACGACGGGTAACCATTGCACCATACGATATTTATGAGCTGATAAAATAAACCGATAACAATAACCCACCCAACTCCTCACATCGTTTCCTCAGAGGCTCTAGCGAGGGATCATACTTGACTTCCTCAGGTAGAGCCATCCAGAGCTGGACAGCATCAGCAGACAGGTCCCCACAGGAGACCAGGGAGTATCTGCTCCGGTTCAGCTCCTGGTTAGACTCTCTCCCACGCAACGTGAACAGTTTTAACACCCTGTCCATATTTCATGCAGCTCAAGGCATTTGGATTGAATATCTAGAGAGCAGAAAAAAAATTCTTGGGACATGGAGCTATACCATAGGTACAAATGAGATCTCATAGTGACGAGGTGCTATGGCACTCTAGTTACTTCTAATCTAAATAATTTTAGTTTGTCTCCATATCGATAAAAAGGTTACAAATACTTTTTTTATATAAAACAAAATTCATACAATTACACGTCATAAACATTTTTGTTTTATGGTTTTAAGCTAGCAAACGAGCTGACAGTGCCACCAACCCCTGCCGCCCATGGACATCGTAACAAACTTCGAGTAGGACTATGGGGAGACTGTTAGTTGGTTATTAGGTCCTGTTAGTAATAGATGTTAATTCGTTAATGCGGGAACTTAGTAAGTAGGTACTATTAGTACAAGTTAGTTATAATGTAAGTACGTGTGTTGTTAGATAGAACGCCTCTTTAATAAACATTAACTGAATGTTGACATCTTTTCAATTAAATTAATATTTACTTTCTCATTTTATTTATGATCGAATTCCAACCACGAAGTGAGTCCTCTAGAAAAATAATCAGTGTCTTTTAGTTGCTACAACATAACAGATTTGCTTCATTACTTCAAGTATTTCCGCGTTGATTTCTATTCTTATAATAATAGGATCTACGTGCATCCTAACCTTGCAAAGATCAAGAATTCTGACAGCAATCAGATAATTCAAGATAATATTAGCAAGTTTACGAATGCACATGACACGTAGAAAGTGTGGTGATTAAATTTTATTAGAGCATTTAAAATACTTGGTGATAAGGCGGACTTAACATGCCCGAATTCAGAAAGGAATGGATTTTTCGGATTCGAAATACTTATAAAGATTTTTTTATTAATCTACCATTGAACATAATAATATGTGTATATCCGCATCTTCATTATAATGTCGTAGTTATGGCATTAAAGTTCACGCTGTTAATATCGTGGCAACAATAATGGTATAAGTAGAAATTCATTCGTACGATACACGAAGTGTCATGTTTAGCCCATTGCGTGCAAAATCATGTATTTACTACCGTAAATTTACTAACGGATTAATTGTATTTTACCGAAGATTCCAATCTTCGATACCATTGAATGTCAATGGAATCTATACAATGCCACTATCTAAGACCAGATTATCTATAAAGATACCCTGTCTATAAACAAAGAGCCTAGGTCATTTCTGTTAGCGATAAACCTAGGTTATGAGACTTACTACTAACTCATACGTTTGCATGACTTCTCTTGCATGAAGGCTAGGTTATACGTCACAATATCAAATTTAACTTGCGTCTAGTTTTAGATTTCTGCTGATCTAACTGGAAATATTTGGATAGTGCTTGTCAAGTCATGCTTATTATAGAATTCCAATGTTTCTTAATTAATCGACAATCTGCTAATATAATAATGCTTAAAAGTATTATAAATGTGGTGTAAATAGTGCTGTTGCAGTATAATTTGATATTTGGCATTTTATTAATTTTATTGAACTCCGATATCGTTCTACTGAAATATAATCATATTTTATGAACAGTCGCTATGGCCAAATTTGCTACATACTGTGTTCTTTATTTCTTCATTAAAAGCCTTTATAATTTGAAATGTTTTTTGATATTTAAGTATATCAAAGTTTTTGTCATTAAATTGTCAGTAGGTATGTTATTTTGTACAATACATTAATAGGTACTGGGATCGTAATAGTGGGACATTTAAGGTAATTTAGTAGAATTTGAGCCCCGTAAAGCTGTAGGTACCTACTAACCGTGACAATTTTTCATGAGAGTTGGTTAAATACTAACCTACTTCTTTTGTAAATTCTTTTACCAATTGTAGAGCCAATAAAAAAGACGCTTGACTCTAACAAAATAATCCTAGGTATGTGAAGCTTAAAAATTCGCAAACAGATTTTTAAAATTAAAACTGGTGTTTTAACATGAGGAAAAAAATTCAAAAAGTAAGTTTTGTATAAAAGTATGCGACAAAGGTACAAAATCTGTTAACGGTAAACGATCGTAAACAAATAAGGAAAATCAGAGACTGGCGAATAAGCTTTAAAAAGTATGCACAATAATGTTATTATAATGGTATACAGGTATACTGAATATTTTTTGGATTTTTATGCAGGTACGCTTAGTGATTGATGAAGAGTCCAAAACTGATGTTGTATGATGGTTTTGTTCCTGCAGGATAACCGGAAAAAAGGTCTACAATTTGAGAAAATATTATTGGATATGGGCACAAAAATAATTATTGAATAAATTAAATATTGTCTTGATTTTAATCAAAACATCTCGTAAAAATGTTTACGTTTTAGTAAACGTTAAAAAATAAAGTTAATAATTATAATTTCCTTTGTACCAAAGATGTCACTTAGCAACACATAAATATTGCAAATTGCTATTGGCGATAACCGATGCAAATAAAACTATAAATAATGCAGGCTATTGGCCGAGGTCCAAGCCTTCCTAGTGCCGTAATTAATTGCTAAACAGCGCCATCTAGTTAAATAGTAAGTAAAATGCATTTCTTTTACCAATAATATCGAGTGCTCCCACGATTTCATACACTTGACAACGAAAATGCGTATGACCGTCACCGCACATGAATTAATACTAATAAATCACAAACTAGGTAGTACAGATTAATAAATGGTAGAATTTTGATAGGTAATAATATAACTTGTCACGATTGGCCACAGCAAGTTCTTTGACAAATCGTTGTTGACAATAGATATCGGTACAGATTATAAATATGTCAGTTCAGTGTTGCTAGTAAAATAGCTTTGATTTCATGCTATGTGGATATTTTTTTAATCAATAACGTTTTTGGAAAAACATTGGTGCCTTACCGCTAGCGGGTTCAAATTCAAATTATAACGCCTTAGGAATTAATAGCTCACTTAACAAACGTCACAATTTACAATATAAATTATAAATTGCATTATAAAAATCATTTCAATCTTACAATAATAGTAATTATTGATTTAGTAATATCTGAATATATAGTAATTTAATAAATTATTAAAGGATTAGGTACATCATCTATCCGCTTATTTATTTTTAATTCTAGCAACACTCAAAATTGCATTATTCACATCTATAGCGTTTCGCAGTTGCTAGCACTTTACACCGTGACATTGAAAATGTGTTCTAATGAATCCAATCTGTTGCCACTGTGTTAATCATTTATAGAATTTTATAGTTTAAATAATGTAATTAGGTACAGCATTGAGTTCCACGAAATCTACATTATCAATGTTGTATTTTATAAATAATACTAGCTGACTCGGTAGACGTTGTTCTGCGACTTACTGCCTTGTCAGAACTCCGTACATTTGTTATTCAGGGCCTCCAATATTTATAAAGTTATGGAAAATGCTCTTTGCATTTTTGACTGTATTTCAATATTTATGTATAATACATGGATTAAGTAATACTTTTTGTACCACGCTGTTTCCTAAACAGTAAACAAATTAGTCTTTGGCAAGTTCAAAAGACATCGTATGCAAAGGCTCTTAATAATTGTAAATCGGAAGCGTAAAGATACAATGTTACTGATTTAAAAAGCCTTCAAATTATCCAGATTCATCGTTCAATGCCGTTTACCTCAATGACATCAAAATAAAGTGTAGCTACACCTACGTAGCACTACTATTATGTTACAGATATTATTCAAATATGGATGCTGGCTGGTAACAGTTGTGTATTTCTTCTTAACATTCAATGAAATTATTATTTAAGAATTAAAGATTAGAGATTGGAGATGTACGAAATAGAGTACAAGCAATGTATAATTTAAAGTGGATAATTTAAGTAAGTATATTTATCAAAGAAAACATAATATTTTATTACAATCCTGGCGTAGTGTACCGTAGTGAACTTAGTAATTAAAGACTAATTAGCCGTTAATGGTTTCCAGGCTAGAATGGTCACCTTAGCTACAGCGATTGCGACCATAATTAACATCATAATTTATGCATTGTTTACATTGAGGTCAATAATGAAACGATAAACGTTACCGTTTTATGACAAACTGCACCGGATTGTATGCAATTACTAAACCTATTCACGCGATAAAGAACCTTGTTAACTATGTTTTAAGGCTCAAATTTGTTTAGCAAGCTGTATTGGTAACGTTGTTGTAAATAGATAGTGTTCACGTATTATATGTATGTGTCTCTGCATAATATCTACTTCAAGATAAAGTCTGTTTGTTACTGTAAAAAAAACTAACGCATTTTTCAAGCTTTACCATTTATTTATATCACATAGGTACATTTTTGTTTTATTTGTACTTACTAGTAAATAAATTAATAATTGTTAATTTATTATAGCATAAGCTTAATAACACTAGATATGTTTGAAATTTATGAAATACGATACTTAAAACTAATGTTTGGGCGCTCCCGAAAATTATATAAGCAGTAGTTATTTTATTTTTTGTAAATTTATTTTAACTTAAAATAAAAATCCAAAAAAAATTTTCTTCCCTGAGATACTTATTAAACCTCAACAGACCCATAAAGAAATATTAGACATTTTTTAAATTATGGTAATCTGTATTGAAACCGAACACTTGATTTGTGATAATTATTATTTTATGAAACAGATAATTAACACATAATTATAAAAAACACGGAATGGCTCAAAATCTACAAGAATGTGTGAAAACATTTATAAATATAAAAATAACTTGTTGTTCGTGTCACTAAAATTTGAGAACGGCTAGACTGATTTGGCTAATTTTATTTTTAAAATATTCATGAAACTCTAGGGAAAGTTTAAAAGGTAAAAAAAAAATTAAAAAATCCGGAAAAGAATTTCCGATTTTAATAACAACAATATATTATTTCCTTTAGTTTTTTTATTCGGACATATTATTATTGTTAAGTAAAAAATTGTGATAAATCACTATATGGACGGATTTGGCGTCATTTTACTGAGCAAAAAAAAATGGCGTGCAAAACTCTACAGTTTAACGCTAAAGGAAATGGACGAATATCTTCTTGTCTATTACCTAAATATTAACGTAATAAAATTTAATGGCCCTAATAAAAAAAAAACAAGTTTCCGATAGAGCAAATTTTTTGTAAATCAGAAACATTACTAATCAATTACAAAACTATAAAACATTGATATAATATTATTTTTATGTAAGAATTTATGATTTATTTCTGATTTTAACTGGTTTTTTGTTCTATTGAAAACTTGGATTTTTTATTTACAGCAATTACGTTTTTTTCATCAATGTTATACTTACGACTATTTTATTATCTACTATTAATTTTGTACTATTGTATATCTGTAGGTATAAAATTATTAAATATCTACATTCAACTTAATACCTTTAGGGATATTTTATTTTAACAATAATTCAACTAAACTATTGTATTTTGTAATGAGAAAATAATATAATTTACTGGATATTTTTATCATCTGAATACTACTGTATCGATTTTTTTAAATATTACTTACTATAATTCCTCGAATCTCAGATTATTAAAAACCCACAAAAGTATTATTAACACAAAACTATGCACATTTAATTTAGTTATATTTAATAGAATAATAGGTAGGAAAATATTAATTATTCATAATTTATCTTAAATTCATAATAATTTAATCCTTATTGGACGTAAACATTCCGAAAAAATGATAAAATCAAATTTAATGTAAACATATACATAATAACAATAGTTATTTAAGAAACAAACTGGTTATAATAATTTTCAATTAAAGCAAAATTCACAAAAAAAATACATTTACACATTGCTTAGATACACTTTTTTCGGCGTTTATACCTAATTAGTATTATATTTATAATCACAGGTATTAAAAACGCACTTTCAAACTATACATCATATTATTATTTATATTCGATATCATTCTTATAAGAATACAATTTCTAAAAATTTTGGGACCCGTTTTATATGAATATTTAGAATCACATTGAATTTAGTACCAATCGTACAGTGATTGGTACATTTTGGTAGTCTTGAATTAAAGCGAGCGCTCGATAAAAAAAATTACAATTTCAACAAAAAAAAGTGAATTTTTTTTCACATGAAACTAACAACAAAAATAAGATTTAGTTCGCTCTTAAATTCATTACACACGTAGGTATAGTAATAAGCTAGTAATAAATTATTCTATTCTAAAATACCAGTGTATACACCGTAGATTTATTAATTATGATAAATGTATCAACTATAATAGAGCCGTTACAAACGTGCAGACTACGTCATCAGTCATTTTATCATATCTCTCGTTCACACTTATAGGTATAGTCGGAACTCTCACTTCCACATTCCAGCGAGAGTTCCGATATACCTATAGGTGTGAACGAGAGATATGATAAAATGATTGATGACGTAGTCTGCACGTTTGTAATGGCTCTACTATAAGACTCTTATGACCCGGTGGACCGGGGCAGATGTTATATAAATAACTATACTTTTCGGTATTAGCGGGCCGGCCGGGCCAGATGAGCCTGTACGTGTCCTTAAGTACTTAATAATTAATATAATATAAAAAATAATATTGTATAAAAATGTATAAATAGTATTTCAATATACTACAACATTAGTAGAAGAATGGGATTACAACACGTAACTCATTTATTCTTACATCTTACTCATAAACCAAGCATATGGGTCTCGTTCTTTATCTGATCGATTTATACGAATTATAAAACTGTTGTTGTATAGTAAATATACATAAGTAACATCTAAAAAAAAATTAAATTTAAAAATAGAATGGTAATAGAAAATCCTGAAAAAGAATAAGAATTTTTTTTAGTGTATAATAAATTCACACAGGAATAGTATAGTAACAGACATAATTTAATATAGCCATACAACATTCTGTGACCTATAGGAACGGTCAAATATTACGTAACGTACTTTTTAAAGATTTTTTACCCTCCTCCCCCCATGTAACGCGCCATAACGTTTTAATATACCCTCCCTCCTCTTCCCTAAACGTTACGTAACACACAAATGACCATTCTTATCTAAAAATGTTGCCATCTTGCTGAATTATATAAACAACGTTACGTAACGCGTTATACTACCTACCTAAGTAACACAACGTAACATTTTACAAGACACCGAATTGCGTTACGTAATATTTGGACGACCTCTGAATATGAGTACCAAAAATACTTTCACAAAATTAAATAATGACATACTAGAATTTCCCCTCAGAGTGGCATCAGTAACACCTACGACGAGATATAAACATTTTATCTGTTATATCTATACCTTCCCTGGTCGAAATGTAACCAGAGACAATTTCGCTGCGGGCTTACAAACAACTGAACTACGTATACGACATGTAATGTAGGTATAATAACACACTGTTTAATTTAGCTTAAATTAATCGGAAGTTTAAAAATGGAAAGAGCTGCGCGTCAATGAAGAGTGATGTAGAAAACTTAATTTTTTTTAATTCCAATCTCTAAACCAACATTTTTTAAACTGTATAATTAAAATAGACAAAAACATACGAAACAAACGAATACATAAATTATTTAGTGCTCATTAAACATTCACAACTGGACGGACAGTCCGATCGCAACAAATGCCTAGTCAAAGTTTCAACGCGTAAAACCTTCAAGTGAAAAGTCAGATAGCTTATCAGTGCCAAGTGAAAGCACAATGGCACAGAAGCAGGTAGCCGGAAGCCACTATGAGATGGCCGATCATCACTGGAAAACCAACTTTGAAGAATTGCATGAAGGTGAATCTGTAGCCATGTTGTTCTGCCACTCCGGCGCACACCACGTTTGCGCTCGCGCCGATAAGAGTGCCGTTACCTGGTGAAATTATCACATAAAATTATGTTTTTCTGATAGTTTTTACTGATGGAAAAAGATAATTTTATTAAACTTGTCATATTTAAAAAATGGATGGTCGAATTTTACAGGAATTTTAATTAAGATGATGATGACACAATTTAAGTCAACTTTAAAGACGTAGTTTTACATTTTGAAAATATTGTCAGCTAATGTTTTGTTTTGCTTGACAGTAGGTTTAAAGGTTTAAAAAAAAATCTTGAATTATCTACTAGTATATTGTTATTAAGAAAAAGACCATGAAATGCCAATTCAAGTCACTGAATTTCAATAACCTATAATTTATCAATTAGTTTTTGTCCATACCTCCTAAGCACGCTCCAAAGGATAGGGCCCATATGAGGGGGGCCATTGGTAAGTTGAGATTGGGGTTCGATCCCAGGGCGATTACCACTCTCACCATCATCGAGGTCAAAGGAATATTGTCCACGAACGCTGACGTCACGCCTGATACCTAAAATCATAAATGTCATTACGCATTCGAGCAAAACTGATGCTTCGTTAGCTGTATATAAAGTCTGATTTTGCACGTGTAGTGGATGCTGATATATCTATTTACCCATAACATCAATAGTAGCGCTACTGCAAGCCTCGCTTTCTCATTGACTCCTAAGATCAGAGACTCCGTGACACCACCGATGAACTCAATCAGCCCCAGCTTTGAGAGAGCCTGAAATGCAAATTATTTATTACTAATCTTTATGTGCAAAATGGGCCTTCGATATGATAGAAAACGAGAAAAAAATCCTTATTTTTGAATGGATTGGGTAGAGCCAAATAATAGGTTGAAATGGCGTGAAGTACGATCTATCGATAACAACTGAACACAGTCGTACGAACTATCGATAACAATTATCCGAAGTCAATTTGCATATGAAATGGTTGTCAGCCTTGGAAATATCCACGGATAGAAATGTCCCAAAGTTTGGGCTGTTCATATACCGTCAAATTTATTGACTTTATTCTAAAACCCAAACCAGAAAAGTTACACATGAACCACCATAAAACGCGATCAGTTAACCAAACACATCAACTTTACCTGCATTGTGGGTACTATAGATCATGTTTGGGTAATTTACCTAACCCTCTCTCTCAAATATTAATACCTCCATAAGCACGAACAAGGCCGCGAAGAAGAGTAGAGTGGACCACTCCACCCGGTGCAGGATCGGCTCCAGGTCCTCGCGGTCTGCTAGAATCAGCAGTAGGATGGCTCCCAGGAGAGCTGTCCATCCTAAAGACACTCGGTCTGGAAAAGAAGATTTAAGAAAAGTCGGTATAAAGGTCAGAAATTCTTAGGTGACGGTTCTGTAACACAACTTTGTATGTATACTTATAGTCCACAATAAACGATTTGATTTGATAATGAATGCTTCTATAAAAGATATGCAAAAATCCATTACTTATTGTAATCATCTTATAGCTAATGCATGCGGTAATTGGCTAAGCTAGCCTCATTTTTACTAGCTGTGAGTTGTGTGGAGGTAGATTTCAAGTTTATTTAAATCGAAAAGTCAGTTTTAGGTCGCAAAGTTATTAATCAGTTACTGAAATACTCACTTAATTCAGGAATAGAATGCAAAAAGAACACGGCAACAACAAAACTGATGGCGATTGTGCACTTGATCAATAGCACCTTATCGCGGATTTTGTACTGAAAATAAAAATATAAATGATCTTCTGTGGTTGACGTCAGAGAAATAATGAATTACCTTTTACAATACGATTCGGTCAAAAACTAAATACCTAACAGCTCGTTTCCATATTGAAGACAAAGAAAGATAACAACGTCATACGGACTGAAAAAATAACAATAAGTAGGTTGGCTTATAATTTTAAAGTAATTTGTTTATTTTAAATATAATATACAGGGTGTCCCAAAATGTAGAGTTATACAGGATCCTAAGGGAATAACATCACTAGGGCTATCCAAATCACCCCCAAGTTAAGCAATTTTGCGTAGTTTTCGTGTTATATTTTTTTATGAAATGATTTTGTTTGAAGAAATTACCTATATAAAAAAACTGTGGAAATACATGGGGGTTATTTGGATAGCCCTACTGAAGTTCTTTCCCACTTGACACTACTTTTTTGGACACCCTGTATATAAATACTCGATGATCCGGTAGACTTTGAATGAGTAGAACAGAATGACGCAATCACCCCTCCCTTTTATCATTATAAATAAGCAAA
>LGAG01000459.1:624094-638916 GCA_001278395.1 Lerema accius
TCCATTTTATTTTTTTGATATCTCGAACCGTTTTCGCAGCGCACGCAACGGAAGCCCTCAAAAATGAATAATTTTCCCCGTTTTTTCCACATTTTCCATTATTTCTTCGCTCCTATGAGTTGCAGCGTGATGTTATTTAGCCTATAAGTTTCCTCGATACAGGGTCTATTCAACACAAAAAGAATTTTTCAAATCGGTCCATTAGTTCCTGAGATTGGCGCGTTCAAACAAACAAACAAACTCTTCAGCTTTATAATATTAATATAGATATGCTTCACAGAGTTACTAAATACTAAATGGATTCCACAATCATTCAACAATACCTATAGAATGTAGTTACTGACGTGATAATTTTACGTCTACAATAAATAATTGCAACAATATTATTCACATTATACATACAAGTTATTGCTATAATCGCTTGAATTAATGGTTGATCATCATTCACAAAGATGTACGATAAACTATGTTAAAAACTGTATTTCGGTAAGATAAATAATTATTTATTGAGTTTGGTAATTAATACTAATCAATTCGAATTTGGTACCAAGTTATTCCAATTAGTACCTACATTTGGAACTTTTGAAATTGAGGCGAGCGATCAAACGCCAATTCGCTAAAATGCAAATATAAATCGTCGTATCGTATAATTCGTCATACGTAAAATATTTAAATGTGAAAATTAAAAAATTACTAGGTATATTTTTTCGTGAACTAGAAATAATTTAAGTAAATGTTTGATCAATAAATATAACTAAATTACTAGTTCAAGTGTTTGCTATTTGAATGCAGCAATCCGTTTCGAAAGGGTACGCATCCTATAATACCTACAATGTATTTAAAATTATGTTACAGCTAACGATTTGAAAATTAATAATGTGCCCTTCCTTACATTTGATAAAATATATAAAAAAATACGAAAAAAAAGAAAATCTGGATGCAAATTATCCTTCTTTAGTTACTTTACTAATTTCTATAAAAGTACCTATAGTTTTATACCATTACTACCTAAATCCGTAATGTTTGAAATCTTTGAGTATAGTTTCTATTTTATGGAGATAATAGTGAAGCATAACAGACTAAATGTATCTTAGCTCTTGGTAATCGACTTTATACGTACTAAGTCGTAATTGACATGCATTGACAAGTTAATTCAACACACACATTTAACTCATGATTATAAAGTATAAGTTAATTAATTCCACTATATTTATGAAGGGCTATTCAATTATGAACCAATAAATTTAATGTCTGTGTAATAATTTAAAATGATATATTGTCAATTTTAAGTAATTCCTAAGTTTTTTATTTCATGTTTTTAATGTTGGTATCTATATTTTTTATTACTGCAATGTTGTTGGCCATTAAAATAGCGATTAATAATAAGTACTCGCAAAAAAAAAGTAGTAAGTCTGTTATGTCACAAGTTATATTTCAACCATGAAACAAATAATAATTATTATTAACCTAACACTAATCTAACACTAATAGTTAAATATTGTATTATTAATAATGCCGTTGCTAACCTGACACTGGCGACGTACATTACCATTAACAGAAAACCATATCCACGTGTTAGCAACGCAATTTATTACTGTTTAATTAACTGACGTTGAACTACCGTTATCAAATTAGATCCTTTATTTGTTTAAAGATAAATGCAACACGCGGGGCAATTGTGATAGCGATGAAAGCAGGTTTCCATATTGTCTTGGCTGGGTTGCAAGACAATGTATACATTTATGTGTAAAAGAAAAAATGTGAATGAATCTGGCCGAGAGTGAATGAAATGGTGAGTTTCGCGAGAATGGCGTAGTGCGGTGGAGAAAGCTTTGGATGTTCATTTCTCAATTATGAGGAGGTCTTATGGATTGAGTATAGTTGCCGTCTGAGGTCGAGCGGTCTGTAATCGAACCCAGGATCCTTTGAACGGCGATCTGTCGTGGTAACCATTGCGCCATACAGGTCGGTAGATTCTGTTTGGATAACAAACTCACCTGGAAGGTAAACACAGCTAGGAAGTCAAACATCCCGGTCTCAGCCATGATGGCTACGAGCAGCATCATGCTGAAGAGCAGCAGCAGCGTCTCCATGTCCAGCCAGGAGACCAGCTCGGGCAAGGAGGGGCGTTCACCAACCATCGCCAGGACTGCTAATGATGTGGTAGATACCAGTATTGCTGCCATTGTGCGGTTTATGATCTAGGGTAAAGATTTTAGATTAATGTCATGATCGAAAATCGATTACTGGAACTTTTCGTCCACGAGCCAAGACTTTTGTGAGATAGGCATTATTATTAAGGCTTTAAAATGGCAGCAAATTATACGGCAACAATGTATTCAAGACAATCTGAAACATTTTGAGTAATATTTTAAATTTCACGTAAAAATAATGGATTTCTCTTTCGCCAACCTATTAAATATCCTATGTCATTTTCACAATGGAGTTTAATGATATCTTACATGTTGAAATTCGTCAAACCAACGCCTGTACAGTGTGCCGAAAAATGGACATATATACATAAGCTCGAAAAACATTACCCTTTTCCTGGACCAGTCGGGTAAAACAACAGTATATAAAGACTTCTTTTTAATCATATAATTTTATAGGCTTATTTGATAAATTTACGTGTCGTTGAAAACACTATTAGCACGGCAAAGAATTTCCTGGAATCTATGTATTTCCTCGAATCCCATTTTTAACCCAATATCGAACTGAGATTCGATACGATAACAATTCAATGAAACGGATTTCGAAGAATTGCCTTTCATTACATTACTACAAAATAAGGACAACTATTATGCGCACAAACGTGATGGGCATAAAATTTATTCGATGCGCACATAATTCGAGTGTATTTTGCACAAAATGGCGTGGGAAGACCTTGATATGAGATCTAAAGGGGCTCCTATTAATTTCGCGAGGTTTTTAGGGGGGTAGAGGGGTCAAAACGAATCTTATCTATCTATCTTATTCAATCTTACGTTGAGGAGAGGGAGGGTCTCGGCAAATATTAGATATTACTTTTTGCCGCACGAAACACATCTTTTACTTAAGAAAAATATATTTATTTATAAACATGATACCACATAGCAAATTAATTTTTGTTTACTACGTTATTTCTTATTATTGATGAAATGCCATGAAGTTCTAACGATATTTGCCTTATGAGTTGGAAATGACCCCCTGGTATGCAGCATTTTTTTATAATCTCTTTTCCGTCAAGTGATAATTAGTAATTTTTTTACACATAAATAGAAAGAGCGTTGCTTGCAGAATTATTATATATTTTTTAAATTAGGCTGTAAAAACTTGTACTAGATTCTTGCAAACATTTCTCCAATGTGGTATGAACATTTAATTTTCTCTCCACACGCGTAGATACAACGTTATGTAATAATATGACATTACGATTATAAATGACTCCGATAGTAAAATTATACATTAGCACCCAAGATAATTTCAGGCAAATATCAACCATATTACAATGCAATACGGGTTAGAGAGAAAATTTATTGATTAATTAATTAACAAGATAAATGCTTTGAACTGATTTCCGTTTTGCTTATCAAACGGATATTGGGCTATAGATAGGTGACATTAATAGATGATATAGTATAATAACTAAAGGGATTTGTAAAATTGTTAAGATATTATAGCACGGGAGTTCAAGAGGGGATTTTCGGGATTCACTAAAGCGCGGCAAATTAATATACAGGGGGATCTATTAAATCTAAGGGGAAATTGTCTCTTGGTCTCCCCTACAATTACATATAGAATGGGCTTAGGAAACGTCCTCTCTCATAAACACTTATAGATAGAGACGCATACTAATACTTCTAATACTCGGTTATTCATTAACCCTTTCACCGCTCAACATATGCCCTCCTCAGGCGGAAAAACACGTGTTCAGCAGTTGGGCCATTAATGGGTTGAAGTCATCAGATAGTGAGAGACTGGAATGAACTAATATGACCAGTTTGAACTTGAACTTTAATTTTATTGCATGAAGACAGGTCGAGTACATATTTTAATTATGTTACGCTATAAATGTACTGGGCTAGGATTTAATACAATACAGCTTTGAGCGAAGTAGACAAAAGAAATTGTGACTTAGAATTGTGTCTTATCATCATATCCTATAAATCCCCACTAATATTATAGATCCGAAAGTAATTCTGTCTGTCTTGTTTGTCTGCTACGCTTTCACGTCTAAACCACTGAACCGATTTTGATGAAATTCGGTATGAAGATAGAACTGAACTTGGGAAAGAACATAGGATACATTTTATCGCGAAAAAGTCGCGCGATATAACCGAATTCCACGCGGTCGAAGCCGCGGGCGGAAAGCTAGTAGTGTGAAAATGAATGATTGACCTATTGGCTCATTACAGAGGACTGGTCTCTCCTCATTCCTGAGGAGGTCAAGGCCTTCACTATGTTGTTTTACTGCTTGCTACGAGACTGATTATCCCAGAAATATTAGTTGCCTAAAGTGCCTCCGATATGGGTTAACAATTGTCACCTAACTCTAAATAAACGACGATTTTGTACAGTTTTAACTTTGACATTTACTATTTGGTAAAACAAAATCAAAATACAATCCCTACTGCCACTATATTCACTGATAAGATACGCCGTGCATCCTGAATGACTAATATACGCTCCGTTCCATAAATTATGCTAAGTAGTGAATATTTGCCGCACTTGAATACAGAATTATATTGAAAATTAATTAAACAATACGCAAGTCTATATTTTATGAACGTGTCTATATTATAGAGAATTTTTGAGCAAGTTTCTATGAAATAAAAGACTTGGGTTGACGGCAAATAAAGTAATTAGAGATCCTCTACATATTTATCGAAGTTGAATTTTTTTTAGTTCTTAGGTACTCGTAACTATTTTCACCCACGACGGAATGAAGATGGTAACGCGTTTAGGGTGAGAGGATGTGTGTTTGTTTGTGCAAACGAATGTTCCACCTTATCTCCAGAACTACTGGCTATCTTTATCTGCCCTGAGTTAAATTTATGAGAATAGAAATAATATTGGGTACATAATAACGTCGGAAACATAATGTAAAAGTCACTGTCAATATCAAAAGGCAGCCTACGAGGTATCTTCTTAGTTTAATAATTATATTCCCTGAGTCGGGAATTAAATTTTTTTTTCTATTCTTTGTAGATTATACGTTTTTAATCTTTTGCGGGTACTTCGAAAAAAATTGTTTTTTATTATTTTCTTTCTTTCTTAAAAAACCTCAGATTAGTTTATAAACTCACCTCAAAAATGATCATCACATACAGCCCACATAACAGAATACTCGCATATATGACACCCTTCTTGAGACTCAGTGGATTCGCGTTGTAGCTCATTGTGAAAGGTACAGTTTTTGATGTAGTGGTCTTCATTTTGAGAACGTACACGCATTTTTGATTTGCGCCCGTCTTGCTTGGCAGCTTGAGAACTGTGGACCTTTTTTCACCTTCACTAAAGTCCAAATCATTGTCGTCTAGTAACACGAAACTCGATACCTTAGAAGACTGTAAAAGAAAAAGGTTTAAGTTTAGAATATGGGTGCTTGAGTTGGGGGAGGGGGTAATGGGGTAAATAGCAGGATTCGAATCTGATAACAACGATACCACTTTCAACTCTCGGCGACGCACGGTTATCGAGAAAATTGAGAAAAACTATTTTAACCTTGCTTCTGACCCGCATATTTTTTATTCTGTCAATAAAATTCTACCGAAATAGTTAACAGTTTCCACAACAACATGTAGTCCCGACCTTAAATTTCCATGTACTGTTAGTAAAAGCTCATCATATTGGACCACTTTTGCTATGACGATGTTTCAATAAAAATAGTTTGACTGGTTTCTTGAAGTATCTCGACCACAGCAAAATTTGTCGAGTCCAATGGTTTTAAACCATGTTCCCTTTCTCTTATTACACCACATATTTTTACTGTAGGTCTACCCGTTTAGGACTTTAGAGACAGATGTACTTTTTCGGTGATGTCCCCAAAAATATCAATTTCTTAATAGTACAAGTAATAAATAAGTATTTTTGACAAATTGCCACACCTACCTCAGTAACAGTATCCTGTCCAGGTACTATCGTCGATCTTTCCAGCCAAACTAACATTTTATTCTTACTCTCCAGTTGCTTGGAGTCTAGCTTCTCTTCAGCCTGTTCAGATAGAAACGGACCTGATAGTTTCACTTTTACTGAAAACTTGCAGTCACTTACGTTGAATGTGTATGCTGAAAAAAAATCATCACAAACCTTAATTCTTTTATTACTGGGCTCAGTTATCCTCACTAACTATAAGGGACTAGCAATCAGCCGCGGCTCCACCCGCGTAATTTTGCCGTTTTCGCAATTTTTTTCATTGTCACTCCTATTCATCTTAGTATGATGTTATATAGACATCCTCGATAAATGGACTATATTAAACTAAAAGAATTTTTCAAATCGGTCCAGTAGTTCCTGAGATAAGCATGTAATTTATTATTACTTAACAAATAAATTGTTATGTAAATAAATGAATGACCATTTTTATCTAAAAATGATGCCATTTTGTCGAATAAAAGAATTATATTCCCTACTTTTTTTGTAAATAAAACCAATGTTACCCCTTCTACCTATGTAACGCATTAAAACTATGTAAGCATTTTCTTAATATTGATTAAGGTTTTCTGGATACTAACATTTGACTTCATTGGGAGGTACAGAAGACTTCAGCACCAGTTCTTCTTGTTCATTGTACATGAGGAAGACCACAGTGAAGAAGATCCAACAGGCCAGGAGTAATGACATCTTGGTGTAATGTTTACCTTGCGCCCACTAGAAGAAAACATGGTTTTATAAAAAAATGTCTGAGTTATGTATAAGCAGCGTTGACATGCGTTTTTTGATAATTGTCACGTTACTGTAAGTTAAAAATTGAATTAGTAGTAATTAGAAAATAAAATCCAAGCGCCGAAAAGTGGAGGGAGGGGGACGCTAGAATTTATTTTTAATTTCTAGCTATATCCTTTTTTTTTTACTGTGTCCCGCTTTTGATATTAAAATTCTGCTTTTTGCTTTTTTCACTAAAAATTTTTGAAAACCTCGACTTGCTAAAAGAAAAAAAACTGGCAACGCTGGCATTAAGTCTTATTGCTTATAAGTTTTGTTTAAAAGCTACGAGTATATCAACCAATTAGTTATTTAAATAGGTTTGGGCCAAGAACCAAACCCGGGACCATTTGCTTTGTAAGCAGGTTTACTTATAATTAGAATACTGGCTTATTCCACTTTTGGATTGAAAATGATATTGAGATATTTATTTAACTAATTAATTTAAAATAACAAATGAGATATTATTATGTGTGTACCTTCGATGGTTCCTTAGGACTGCTTTCCAAACTGAAACAAAATAATACACATTCCGTGAATGAATACAGATAAAAATACAGATTTCGTAGCGTTTTAAAATTAAGAGCTGAGTTGTGGACTATAATTGGGAAGACATTTAATGATCTATTTTGTATGTATAGTAATAAATGTGCAATCTACTTTCCATTGGCGATCCTTAAAGAAATAAATAAAGACATTTTCGCTACTTATGAAATTTTCTATTTTACGCTTCCCAAATGTGAGAGAATTTTATATTACATAATAAATAGCTGATAAATGAATTAAGCATAAGATGTTTATATAATAGATGAATGAGTCATTGGATGTTTATATGTGATGGAGTAATGCCCATTATGAGCCTGTTCAAGTATTACGTAAGCACTATAGGGAGTGGGGAGTTTTTCCTTTACTAATTTTTGATGAAATGGGGGACTGGTCGCATAGTTTCTAATTACGTCAGCAGTATTTACGTTTCAAAAAACATTAAAGATGAACAATGTTTACGTGCATGGGAGGGGCAGTAAGAACTTTGCTTTCTTTTTCTGATAAGGGAGATAGGGATGGGGGGGGAAAACTTGAACGGTGACATAATATGCACTACTCCATTACTTAATCGATTTCATCATAATTAATCATCTTACGAGTATGACACATTTATTAATTGATCAGCAATTTATCTATACTAACTACTTTGTTTGTTTGAACGCGCTAATCTCAGGAACTACTGGACCAATTTGAAAGATTATTTTAGTGTAAGATAGTACACGGACACGTACCAAAATATAATATATTTTAAATTTTTGTCTGTCCGTCTGTTTGATCCGGCTAATCTCTGAAACGGTTGAACCAATCTTGACGGGACTTTCATTGGCGTAATAAGGAGTAACTTAGGCTACTTTTTTTTACTTTCGTTTCGGCATAGGTTTCCCGAAGCGAAACGAGGGCGGGTCTACTAGTGTGTTCATAAATTTCAAGCTTGACTTACCCATTTCCGTTTCCAATTTTGTTCGGGACTTGGATTTCAACGTCATCATGTTTTCCGTTAATGTTCGGAACATCTTCGGCTATTCTGATATTGTTGTTCAGATGAGGCGCTGACTTTACCAGCGGCAGTCGCTTGTTTTCTGCTCCATTATTTGTTGTAGGAGGGACGTTTTCTGTTCTCCCTGTGAAAAAATATATTAAAAATATATATAGGTCAGGTACATACTATTTAATCTTTATTTGAGTACACCGTTGAGAAAAGTATACTTTTAGAGAAACAAGGGTCACCAGTCAACGATCATGTGGGTTCTTCACCTGGGGGTAATTACCCCGGCGGGGGTAAATTCGCTATTTTACGGGGGTATTAAAACCCTAGTTATAAGAATCGTAAAATAAAAAGATACAGAAAAAAGTAACTTGTTTGTTTTGATAACATTTTAAAGACGGGGTACAATCAGTTTTCCTTATAGGTCACAGGGGTATGGATATTGAAAAGGTTATTGACCACTGCGGTACCTAACTAATTTGCGATTTTGCGATTGCCTCACTCACTCATGACAGATATTCAAATAAATCTATTTAGCTACAAGTAAATATTTTACATACAACTGTACATTACAGTCTTATGTGGTTTGTATGGAATGGTAGATAATCCATCAAGGCCCCGGGTTCGATAACCGGTCACGGCAGCCATTTGCGATGCAGATGTGTACAAGCGCATTTTATGCGTTGCAGTGATGCAAATGCAAAGTTGACGTGGTTATATTCGCATGTGCATACATTATCAATACTAGGTGATGGCTCTGCGTTCGAAATTTAACCATAACACAAATGATAATTATCATGTATGAGTATGTCAAATAGATAAAAGATATACCTAGCTAAAGGATTGGAAAAAAATTAAAACTAGAAGGGCCAATTTCTTTGCCAAACAATTTTTAATAAAACTTAGTTTTACAAATTTTAACGACTTACTAGCTTGTTAAAAATATACTAAAATTTGAAACCATCAGGTGTGAAAATTATAGATTGTGTAGGTGACTCTTACATACATATGGGCGGGGGAAATAATGTTTTCTTTATTTTGTATGTATGTATATTATGTTTGCTTATGTGTCATATACCACATAGCATATACCATAAAGTCACTTTGGTTATTCCGTAGAATTTACTTAGTAAATTAGTACCTTGGTAAGATTTTCTTGACTTTTCATATATGGTTAGGTGACCTCATATTTCTAATTTGTAGGGCCTGTGTTTGAAGTAAATATGTATTTTTTTCATTATTGAAGTTAGTAATACATACCAAAAATATCTTCAAATATCGTCAAATATTAAAACTTGTAGAGCCAAGCTTCTAACTCCACAAGCTCTAGCTTCACAAACTACTCGTAAGCCTAAAAGCCTTTGTTTTCATTCTAATCCAGACGTATTTAGTTATGGTCGAATTTGAACCATACGGCAGATTTTTTACTAAAATATCAACGTAAAAAAAATAATAGCTATATAGTAGAACATCCAAGTTTTTATACGGCTCAAAAACTATTTTAAAATCAGAAATGATCCATAACTTTTTTCTGATATTATTATTAAATAATTTTTGGGCTCTAACAAAAACATTTTTTTTTACCTATAGCAATTACGTTTTCTTACATATATCAAAGTAAGGGACACTTAAGATACACGGACAGATATGTCCTGTGTCTCATCTATTATAATAGACAAAGGTAATGTATTATCTTCATCTAAAGTTACCACAACGTCTATGTACAATTAAACACGGTTTAACATAAGATTAACAAGCATAATAATTGCAAATATAACCAGCTTATAATGTATTACGTATGAAGTTATAAGACTACATTATTCGCAATTTTCCTCATACTTAAATAACAATACAGTATTGTTGTAATTTTAGTGTAACTGGCATCCGACCTGATTGCAGATAAAAGAAAAAATAATCGGCATATGGAAATCCCTGTTGATAGTAGACATTTATTTTGACGTCTTCCAACCAGATATATTGGACGAGTCTTCAATCTATTATTATAAATAATGAGTTTTGGTCAAATTCCGACCTCAGAGCAGTCCTCCGGTATTCTTTATTTATATAGTAGTCTACATTAAAAGGTTCAGAACCAATGGTTTGTACACTGGCTTATAAATTAACTGTTATATTTTTCAAATAAAATTGTGTAATTGCCTAAGTAATTAAATAAATATTTTTGTTGTTAAATACCTAAAAGTACGAATATAGGTCTCATGTCATATTAAACAATGGAGTGCGTGACACAGCAACTTACTAACTAGTTTTGTGGTTTATGTGGTACATTACTAAGTAATAATATTAGGCATTAGACTATTAATTATTTTATTATTGACCATAAAAACCGTGTCACCAGATATAACCTACACTAACCACATCAAAATACATATTTAAACATACACATATACCTCGCTTTTTCGTCATGATTTAAAAAGTAAACTATTTTACAGTGTCTTTTTATTGTAATTATCGATTTTAAATAAAAAAAATTAAAGAATAAACAATAATTTAATGTTAAAATAAATTTCTGTGTAGGTACTTCTAAATTTTTTTTAATCAATGAAATAAATAAAAGTAGTGCAAAAATTGTTTACTTATTAAATCACGACGAAAAAAACGAGGTATACATAGAATGTGATATGAACCTTCAAACAATTTTATCAAAAAGAAGTGAAAGATTTAACACACATTGTTCCCTACTCCAAATACCTTGCAATCAACGTCAATCTTGTGAGCCGACTTGACGAAAAACAAATGTGTTTTCTCCTTAAACAGTTTACTTTTAGATAACCAATCACGTTTAAAGAGGTATCTTGCGAAAAACTGTGCGTTTGGTCGTCTAGGTGATCCGTACTCAAATAAATATGGAAATATGTGCCCTCTTGCTTTTAAATAAAGTCCCAAATTGCCTGCAGAAACCGTAGGAGGAGTAGCAACTTCAGTTTAACCTTTCTATGCAATACATAGAAAGGCGATAGAAATTAACATCAAAGAATTCTCATTGACACTCATACTGGCTTAGGTGCAATTCCTTGGCGCTTAGAAAATCAAAATAACACTAGAATACCTAGTAAGATGTTGTTTTGAAACACGAATTATCTCTTCGAGTTTGGTTTATACTTTAGTTTTCTATATCAGCTACTTTATACTTTAAATTTTCATATACCTTTAGAAAATTCTTATGTTACCTTTGCTATAACGTTGTTTTAATAACTGTAATAATTTGTCTGGTTTCTTGAAATATCTCGACAATAGCACCACTTATTGGGTCTAATTGTCTCACGATGTCATAATTATTAGATTGATTAAATAGTATTACTAATAGCTAAAACATATTTACAAGAAAATCCGCGAGCGAAGTTACTGTGTCGTATTTTATACAAAATGGCGACTGGTCGTCGACACACTTGCAAAGAACTGGATTTAACCGGTTTAAAATAGCTTTGAGCTTACGATCGTCTGGATGCATTGGATCAAAAAGAAAAGAAAAAAACTATTATCGGCGTAAACTTTACTAGACTTACATTAATCTTTTATAGTGGTTAAGCTTTAAAATAATTTTACTAAGCATTCATTTATCTCATAATCCATTTACTGGTGACTTACTGTCCTCTGAGTCTGTTATTAAATAAATTGTTTCTGGTGCCAATTCGAAATTATTTCTTCATTTTGTTAATGATACACTTATGAACGTAATCTTTGTAATTACGTATTTCGTTGTTCATAATGAAGGAGATGGAATATAGGACATGCAAAATTGCAAGCAAACTATGTGGAAAGATAAAGGTTTTATCAATGATATAAGGATGGTAAAAGTAGGACAAAATCCTGCCATTATGAGTAATGTGGAGATTAATCTAGAAGGAACAGAGGCTAGCAATCTGCAACAGGAGAAAGCTGACAACGATTAGTTCATAGCAGGTATAGTTGACGCAATAAAGAAAAAGAATAAAGAAGAAGTTCCTTTGACTCCAAATTTAATCCAGTGGACATTTCATATTAGACATTCGTGTAGGACTCTAAATTTAAAATTGTTGGGAGCTTAAACGCTCTTGAGAAATATAATGAGCATGTATTTGTTTGTTAAGTATTTAGCAAGAACCGAGATTGTAGGCATGAATTTATTTAGTCAAAAAGAAAGAAAAATATACGAAAAGAGCAGCTAACATTCATAATACAGTGCTATTTCTTGTTAGCAATAACAAATTGTAAAGACAAAATTTACAGCAGAACTGAATCTAAACATTAATTTGAGCTGCTTTTTTGTACATAATCATTGTTTGAGTCATATTGCCTTATTTATAAACATTCCAAGGTCTCGTGGGAGGTAAACCTTGTTTATTAGAGACGATGGCTCTACACTGCGTTGACTTCAAATACTTATGAATGAGACTTTATACTCTACTGCAATGATTCATAGGCAGTTTCGTGCAATAAATATGTAAAGTTATCTTTATTTTAGGGTGGAATTTCAGACCTCTATGAATAGGTACTTCAGATAGTTACGGGTTTGAAATTTAGTATGGTTTAAGTTAACAAAATTAGAGATGTAATTTCAGAAAAAAAACAATATTACTATGAACAGTCAAGCTACATAGTTTTAATTGAACCTATATACAATTGTAGTTTAACCAAACTTAAGTAGGACAAATCCGTGTTTTTAATTTTTATTCACTTACGATATGACTGAAAAAAGCAACTACATTTTCCATAACCTTATCATCTGGAACTATCGTCACCAGCTCTTTACTAATGAGTTATTTTAACATGATTTAAGAGCTTTTATTTAGACCGCAGTCTTCAAGGATAAATAAAATTCGCACGAGATGTTGGTGCCAAAAATATTAGCCACGTGAAAGTTTTCTTGGCATAATTTTGCGAATCGTCTGGCATTGTTGTTTATATTTATAACTAAAATTTTTCTAATGCTTGTACAACACTGATTCTTAGCAGACTATGCGCGTTCTAATTCAAGCTTTTAGTGAGAATTTACGTATGTCCCACTGTGTCGGCGGTAGCTAATAATACATACTAACAGATAGTAAAGTAAAAGGTTTCTTGAGCGCTTCTGTGCTGCGGAGGGCACGTTAAGTTTATTTAGTCGTTATGCCATGTCAGAGGACATTAGGCGGTATAAATCTTACTTACTACGAGAACGTAGTAAGTACTAATGAAGTACTGGATTACTACTACACTTGGGTTACCCATTAACTCCTCCGCCAATCCTCACTGGAGCAGCTGGGGGTGTATGTTCAAAGTCTCTTAACTACGAGGAGATACTCCTGCTTAATAATGGGACGTTAATGGGTTGACGTCAAAACCTGATATTAACTGAGATCATAGTACCTATATCATGACCAAATAGTCTCATATAATCGCACAATCGTCTTGAGACGTGGGGATAATATTAACGTCGTATAATCAGTAGTCTCATAAGAATTTTATCTATAAATGACATAAACAAAGTCGTACTGTATGACGTCATATTGCACTGTAGTCTACCATACGCTCTACCATCGCTCAGACTAAGATTTCTCTACCAGCTTCTATAAATAGTATGAGACAAAGTCGCGTTTGATGTCTCCGTATGGTGCGTATAGTGACCAATTGAAATTCGAAGCCCGGCAAAGATTACATACGAATTAAAAAAAAAAAAAACGAAAATCCACGCTTGTACGTACACGTATTTACATGATCATACAGGATACTGTTGCTATGCCGGATGACTCAAACAAGAGGGTTATCGCTACCTAGGAAATGTTTACATTATTGGTAGACCCCTCGCCACAAACCCTTAAGAGACAGTTATCTCTAAACAAAATACATCTAAATACTATTAGCAATCAAAAATACATCTGGGAATATAAAATATATTTAGCAATTGGCCATATTTGGGCGGAATAGAACACTATTTATATTGTCATTATTATTAATAATCATTATCATTATTATATTTCATAAAAATGTTAACTGACTGACAGACACGCTGCAGCCTAAACGGGTAGACCTGGAAGCATGAAACTTAAGGTTTCTTTAAAAGTGTAGGGGAGCACTAAGAATGGATTTTTGTAAATTCACACTTTAAGGGGGGAAAATGAGGTTGAAAGTTTGTATGAAAATTAACCAAATTTTAAGCAAACAGCAAATTCGTATTTGGGTTTATGGTTGAAAGGGATAAGAAACCTAATTCAACGATTTTTTAAATCAACCCTTAAGGGGGTATAATATCACCGCAAAACTATAATTTCCGCAAGCAAAGCTGCGGGCAACAGCTCGTTTAATAATAAAAAAGCAACAAGAAGTGTATCTTACCATATTCCTTCTCATAGCATTGTCGAAACGGCGCTAACTCTGGGTCATACTTGATCTTCTTTGGCAGGCCAAGCCA
>LGAG01000459.1:643236-655467 GCA_001278395.1 Lerema accius
ATCGCCAAATATTTGGGTAATAGTAAAAGATAGACTGTTAATAAAATAGTCAACAGAGAAATAGAACAAAAGTGAGCAGTATACAGTTATATAATAGAAAAAAAATGATTTTAAAACTTTTTTTGAAAATTAATAATAATAATAAGACAAATCCAATGAGTTTGAGGCTATATTAATATAAGTATATATTTTTATATCCTCCAAATTTTACCAGTCAGATTTTCTATTTTTTTCTATAAATGATTACTAAGTTATGTAAAGGGACCTAAGCAAACATACATTTTTAAATCTAACTGCTTAACTATGAAGAGAGTTATTGCCCTGACAAATATCGATTATATGTGCTACATAGATTACACTATGTAGGGTGTGTCTACACCAACGCTTTCGTGACAAAAAGCAATTAAAATTCAACTTATTAGTTAAAATGAGGCCATGAAAAGGAAAATTTCTATTACTATTGTTTTTGAATTTTCAGGTTAACTGTGAAGCTATTTTACTCACCCAACCTCTATTACTAAGCAAGCCTGTCTGTCTGTCTGTCTGACTGTCTGTCACCAGGCTATATCTCATAAAACTGCGATAGCTAAAATGCTGAAATTTTCACAAGTTATGTAGGTATATCCATTGCTGCTATAACAACAAATACTAAAAATTAAAAAGTGAAAATATTAAGGGGGGGTCCCCATAAACGAGTATTTTTTCGTCATTTTTACTCATTATTAATAAAGACAACAGGTAACGCTTAAAATTTTCACAGAATATATAGTTGTATGTTACCTTTCAAAATAAAAAATAAAATGAAAATTAAAGGAGGGTTTCCATACAAAAAACGTAATTTTTAAGCAATTTTTTTGTCGATCTTATAAATGATAACACGGAACCTGCGCGATTCCGACTCGCACTTGGACGGTTTTATTTTTTAAATATCCCCCCATTTTTTACCAGTCTCATTTTTGTTTTTCTATTATCAGTTTGCATTTTAAGGTTATCACAACTCAATTGTAAGCCATGCCAATTAACATTCTTATCGATAGCGATGATAATTTCTTGAATACTAAGCTTATTATCTCTCGGCTAGATTTTAATGAGGTGATATCTGGAATAGGTACGCTCGTTTCTCTGAGTTCTTCGATCATCTACATAAAACTTTATGACCACTGGCTGACAAATAAAGCCTGAACTAATGGAATTAGAAGCATCAAACTTTGCAAAGAAGTTTCAAGTAAACGTGTTGAAGAGAACTAAGAAAGAATTTTTGAAAATTTCTAAAAACATAAATGGAACATTAAAGTTTATTTATTTTATTTATTCTTTACTAGACGACGCCCGCGTTTTCGCCCGCGGAAGAGTAGTTAAAATATTATATTGGATTGATCCCAAGAGAATCTATAATCGGGACACAATCTATCCTATGTCCTATTCTTGAATGCAAACTATCTGTGTGCCAAGTTTCAGCTTTATCCGTTCAACGGTTAGAGTGTGAAGCACTTACAAACATTCAAGTATCCAAACATCTAAACAACTTTACAAACTTTCACATTTATAATATTAGTAGGATTATACGAATTTTTTATGAGGTACAAAAGTCGAACTTAATGCTAATAGCATTATTTGCTAGTAAACTTTCATAGAAATTTTACAATTATTTAAGTAACAGGAGCCTTAATTTAAGGCTCCGTACTGCGCATTAATTAGATCAATCAAATAAATTTGGATGTCAAAATTTTATTTTGCAAAATATTATATAAGTCTGATACTGAATATAACCTAAGAAGCCTTTTAAGCATTTTTTCTAGTGGAGAAATATTATGCCTGTAATATTAATGCAAAGATAAATAATATGTAAGTATATTATTCTTTCTATATTGTGGTATCAGTCACCGCACCGATAGGAAATCAACATTCCTCCAAATACACTTGGCAACTCAAAAAGTATGTTTCTTGTTATTATAACCTCAATAAGTGAGGATAACTGAGGACGTTTTCAACGAATGAACTCAGATAATAGTTGTTTATCTTGGTAAATAGAGGAAAACACCTCACAAAATTACTAATTGGTTGAAATTAGGCATTAAATCCTTGAGTTATTGTTGATATAGGTTTGAACACAACATGCTTTTGCCCTAGTTTTACAAGTAAACATTGTTCCCTTTCCTATATATAGATATAGTCCGTCTTTTTAACTTGTCTTATTTAAAAAAACACATTTTCATATTGAAGTGATGACATCACTTATACATAACTAGAAAAGTTTTTTTTAATGTTTGAAAAAGATGAAAATGTGTGATTTCCGTTACAAGTTTTACGTAAAACTGCCTGCTAAGTAGGGCAAGTTTAAAAAAATTAACCGTACCTATTTACTGTTTGTTTGGTAAACCTACTGTGTAGCGCTTAAAATTTCACCCGAGGCTTAAATGGATTAAGCAAACATAAATATGATAGTTATAATGACGTAAATCTTATGCTTATGCTACAGTAAACTGTTTACGACATACTTGTCTAATTTGAATGCTTTCCTAAGCATTTTACTGTACCTACTCTGTAATGATAGATCTCAGACCAAAAAATGTATAGACTGAGTCTACGGAACAAAAAAAATACAGATCGACATAAGCTATCATTTTATTGAAAATCCCCCTATTTTTCGCAGTCGCGTGTTTTATTTTTCTATTAAAATAAACTAGTTTTTGTTACTTAAACATCTTTTGTGTTGAAATGTGATAAAATATTGTTCTTTGCACGCTAATATTTTTTTCTGATGTTCTGAGTCATAATGATCACCGAACAATTTAGTTATATTACCTTATAATATGCATTTTCCTTTTATTTTTATAGATAATCTTAGTTTTACGACATAATCACCCGTGATTTAACATGCATTAAGCGAAATGTAAATATGGAATTTTAAATCTTAACTAGCATCTTTAAACTATGCGCAATCCGTCCATTAGAAAAAATAAATAATTATAATTATTATAAATAAAATAACAAGCAATTAATTACTCATTAATAAACAATAATGAGACTATTTAGTTTCGCGCCATTCGTAGCGCCATTAAAAAACAAAAACAAATCGAATGCAGATTAACCTATGCATAATGCCAAACGAATTTACGTAATTAAGAGTATTTATAAATAAAACTGCTTTATCGAAGAACTGTCTAGCAGGCACAACATAAAACTTGGCAGTCGTCCACACAGTTATTTAAAAAAAATCGCCATAGATCACACAAACTTTTTTAAAATGTTAATCACTTCACTGATTCTTAATTTAAATAATTGATAGTCTAGTTTCCCGCGCAATTTTCGGAAAGCGCGGCAGAATGTTATTTTTGTTTACTTTTTTTTAGCGCACAACACATACGACCGACTGCCGGAATGCCACGCGTCGAACTGATTATGAATAGAATGGAAGTAAACAAATACAAAACAGTTTTTTATCAAGCGTTTCACGTTATCAATATCAAATATTATATTAACTGCCATTAACTATGTAGGGAATGTTATTAGAGTAATGTTTCGTGCTTTTTTTTAATAATGATCTATTTAACTAATCATAACATGTCATGGCTGAACGACGTCGAATCTATTGCATGTTTCTGATAAGTGGAATATTTTGATTGATTCTTTGTTTACATTTACGAATTGTTTACATTCACATCATGATAATAAAGTAATTAATTGATTGATTGGATTTAAGCTATTACGCTCCTACCTATCTATTGGTTTTTATGTGCCTATCTGCTGTTAGTTAAACGGTTGGATTGATTTTAATAAACATTTTGTGGTGTATTTGAGAAAACCAAGTATGGTTTTGGACAAACGTAAATGTTCTCGGCTAAAACACACACATGTCATTTCTTCAAGTGCATATCGAGATAATAGACTGTGATAGTCTTGCCCCGTGTGTTAGTCTTACCCCACCTTAACTTATATAGGAACCAGCCGTACTATTAAAATTATTTGCATACTGTCATAGTAAAAGTTGTCTTTCCCTCTATAGATACGTAGATAATTAAAGGGTTGTAAGTATAAAGGATTTAAGTGCCAATTTTATTCTTTAGGTTTAATAACATAGGAAGAAACTGAAACATCAGAAATCAAATCATTTAGGCCCCTTCACAACTTTATCCGTGTAAAAAATAAATAAAAGTCATAGGTACTACGATCCATTTGGATATGATTGGGCGTGGCACAAAGATCGTATTTTTGTAATAATATTGATTTTAGATTTTTTTGGTACTTACGTCCTTTAGACTTACAACCTTCATATTTTTTATAAGTAGTTACATAAGTGGTCTCTTCTTTCAGGAGTGGGTTCAATCAACAAGTTATGAAGAGAATCTATAATTAAGTAATTATTTATGCCCATAATATAAATGTACAAGTGTTTTAATACTTCCGCAACACTCGAATCCACTTGAAGCCTAATGATCAATGATGTTATGTTGATTCAACTGATTGATATGTTTTTAATAAATAGCCGGCAAAGGTAAAGACCAGCAACTTGTGTTGCCAACCACACCATGGGTGACTACAGAGTATAGCCAAATGCCCTTTCCTTCGAACGCTCACGCCAAACGCTATCTAATCTAAAAATGTATGGGAATGACATCAACAACACCATTTTTTTTCGCGATTAATGTCATCCCCATGTTCGAAGGAAATGTCAACGATGCGTTGGCGCGTTACCAATTTTTTTTAAATTGTTGCAGGATATAGTCGCAGCACCATATCGCCCCGTAAAGAAAACTCACTAGTACACTATCACAGATAATAAAAAAAAACTAAAAGGAAGCAGAAAATCAATTTCGAATTTAGTTGTATTTACACTAAGTGTAGTTAAAATAAGTTGCTAGTGAATAGGTAAGAAAAAAGTAATTTGACTTTGATTCCTTTAAACTTTAAAATAAGACAGTTGGTATTTTTATTGAACTCTCCCTAACCCCTGGGGGTAATAACCCTGCAGGGGTAAATCAGCTATTTAACGGGGGTAACGTAGGATAAACTTGTTAGAACTAACAAGTTGTTACGATTGTAAAGTAAAAAATAATACACAAAAAAGTTACTTGTGTTGTTTGTTTTGATAACATTTAAAGACAGGTAAAATCAGTTTTCCTCATAGGTCACAGGGGTAATTTTATTGCAAAGGTTAAGAACCCCTGCTGTAAACTTGGTTTGTAAACATAAAAATGGAAATTCTGCATATTTACATCCGTTATCTTAACACCAAAATTCTGCAATGTCCTCATGTCAAATTTAATACTAGAAAAACACGAAATTTGTAAGCATTCTTGAGTTATTTACATAGTTTAAAATTTTATAAATTAACAAACAAGATAACATTATTATTGTTGTTAAACAAACGTTCAAATACGTCCTTTAGACCTAATGATAATGATTGTATAATGTGTTGTCACGTTACTTAAGGTATTAAATCATTACTAAAGTTAAATGCTAAATAATGTCAGTGAAATTGTGGTTATTTTTAATTATAAAAAAAAATTAATGAGTTCGTTTATTTCTTTTTTGGCCTGACTGAAAAGAAAGGAGTATTTTGAGCGTACGTATTTCTTTGGAACGCTCTACAGCCTGAATAGTTTGATGGATTTCAACATGTGAGGTGTCATTAATTCGCCTATAGAGTGACACAGATCACATAACTTTTAATTTTACTATGCCCAAGAAATTTGCTTCAGTCGGTTTTTTATTTTTCTAATAATGATTAGGTACTTTTTACGTATTCTTATACTTAAAGTCTTCTCAGGCCAAATAATGACCTCATGAATAATTAATTAAATTACCACCAATTTTTCAAGACCTTTCAACCCACTAAACTTAATTTAAAACATAATGCAGTTATTCTAAATTACCACTAATCATACTAATTATCTTTGGATTCATACCTACAAGCTATAAATAGCATTTCTCTATCATTATTAATCTCTAATCTATCACTTATCTATGGTAAAAATAAAAACCTATACTAGTGTACACAGGATCGAATTGGAACAAATAGCTTATCACTTGTTATCATAAATACTTATTCGTTAAAGTACCTGCACTGTCATAGATATTGTTAGGAAGATACCTCGTTTAATATTCCTGGCTGACAAATTGATTTTTTCTATTTTTTTTAATATTGGAATTGTTTTGGGGAAAATATAAAATAATCTATGGGGGAAAATACAAGATCCATCTGTCAGTAGGAATGAAAAAAATGGTTATTTAAAAAATGACTGATTTAAATAGTTATTGAAATCAAGTGATTAGTGTAGATGAACTTAATATTTTTTTAAATACTTAATTGAATTGTGTGCTGGTATCTAATAATTACTGAATTTCTTATATTGAAATGCAAATAGGATTAAACACACTGAAGTGTTAAACTCATTGCGCAATACTGTAAAATGAACCCTAAACATAAAAGGAATTGAGTGCAATTTACCCCTTCGTCACAGTATTCATGATTATAAATTAAAATAACCTGAGGGCTCATTATCATTCTTAAGGAGTATATTTAAGTATTTATATTTTTGTAGGAATTTATTTTTGAATAACATCGTTTTTTATGGTATTAAGACAGCTAACAAGGTGGCAATACCACCATCTTCTAGTATGACTATAGTAGGACTGTTAGTTGCTTAGTAGGTCCTGTTAGTAATAGATGTTAGTGAGAATATTAATTGTCGTTAATTCGGTAATAGTTTTATTATTATTACTACTTCTTTTGTAATCAATATTACTTTCTTTCTTTCCATCTATCTATCTTTTTTCTTTATTTCTATAGGGACTGATAGTAACTGGTAGGTTTTATCCAGAATGTAAAGTGTAAAACTTTTGTCTACTCACAGATTTGAATTCAGGTCTGCTTCTTCTCTTCGATCGCCACTTTTAATGCTTCGTGAAGAAGTTCTTCCCCAAAGAAATCTTACGTGTTTCTCATTGAAACTTTTGTACAACGGCTTGAAGTATTTATTAGTCACTTTTTCTTCAACTTTCGAATCATCATTACTGGGTTTGTGTTTTAAATCTAATGGTTTGATTTTATCACTTTCAATATCATAATTTTCATTAATAATATTGTTTTCTTTAAGGCTGATTAATGATTTATCATTATTAGGGTGATTAGGACTATTTTTGTCATTCGACACATTGTTATTTTGGGTTTCGAACTCTTTATGTTGTCCAATATCAACACCATCTGTAATAATCTCATTAATTTCTTCATCAATGTTATTGAATGACTTATCCTTTTCTTCTATGATTTCTTCTTTAATTTTTGATTTTGTTTTTACTTCTTCTGCATTTACTGCTTCTTTATCTTCTTGAACGATGTTTACTTTACACTCAGGTACAAAACCATGATTATCTATGCCGTGTATATCAGTCATTGTTAATTATAATGACTTTTCGGGGCCTGTAATTAGCAAATTATTATATTTAGTAAAATTGATAATAATAGGTCTAATAACAGCTGCGATTAGTAGGTCTCTACTTAAATATTAATTAATAGAAATAAGTGAAACAAAATCGTAGGGCTTGGAATAACAACTGGATCGAAAATGTGTAAAAAATTAACTAAAAACAGGTACTCGTACCAAACAGAATTTTAACAAGAAAGAAAATAGCGTTATCGTAAAACCAATAAATAAATTCGCCAATAAAATTTAAATTTTTGGAAATTATTTTCATCCTAAAATTAATAGTTTAGTTTAAATATGTTGCTGTATATAAAAAAACACTTACCTTAAATTATTTTTATAAGCTCTTGTTGATGTAATTGGTTTGCAGGATACCTTATAATTAACAGAAATCACTCGGGTATTTATTAATAATTAAATTATAACTATCATTGTTGACTGCCTAATTCTAGCTTAAAAATCTAAGTTTCTCTACAATCTTTGTCTTATTAACCATTAAATGTTTTATTCAATTCACAGTATGTCTGTTCTCAACCAATTTCGTAACAAGAACAATACGATATGAACGGTTCAACCTGTGCCAATCACACAATGGCTAATGGAATTATTATTTTTAAATATTCGTAATAATATTACTGTAACTTGCAATAACAGTGGTTGAATTCGAATCAGCAATAAAATTGTTTTGTAGGTCATATGCTTACGTTTCTGCCTAATCATATAACACACGTTGGGTATAATGATTTTGTAGAATATTTAGAATTTTTGTAAATAATAGTTTAAGTACTTATTTGGCAATACTTGTGCCAGCTATTTCGAAATTCGATATTCAATATTAGGGAGGAATACTGGCATAATGCCAATGCACGCGATGGTCCGACGGCAAAATGCACGGGCCCCCGGCTGAAAAGTGGCCCCTTTATAGAAAAATCGTAGCCCCTGGGCCCCTAGCATTGATTGGTTAATTAAGAGAGGGCCCTACATGCTTTGCCATAAACTTGATCAGGCCAGAAATTTACTATTACTTGACTCAGCTGATCACAACAAATATCACCCTAATTTGTCGATTACCTCTCTAGTCTGGGTTATATTATGCCATAGCACTACTGCATTGTATATCCTTACTTTGTTCCTTTTTTTATGAAAAAATGTTTATTAAATTTTACTTGGATAAATTTTAATTACATGTTGGTATATTTATCACTTTGATCAACTTTGAATTTAAATAAAAGATACGTGTATAACATACCTACAGTAAAAAATAGTAAGGAAAACATGTAGTATTAGTATCTACCTGTTTATTTAGATAAATCAATAAATAACTTTAGTCAAAGATATTCAAACAGTGTTTTTTGCCAGTAAGTGTGATGCTTCATTCTTGGCCTAAAGTACAAACTAAATCTCCCATAGCAGGCTATAAAGGGCGCTATGCTTGAAGCTATGCATGGAGCTAATCTTGGGGTTACGCTTAGAGCTATGCTTCGAGCTACGCTTGGAGTTATGCTTGGAGCTATGCTTGTAGTAACGCTTATGCTTGGAGAAACGCTTAGAGCTATGATTGGAGCTATACTTGTAGTTATGCCATACGTGGTCGAATCAGGAATGATGAGACCAGTAAACACAAAACACGATAAGTATTCTACGACACAAGCTTTATTTAAAAGATTTTTTACTTAATTACATTTGACAACAATAAACGTAAACTAATACAATTACAGAAATAATAATAGTAACACTAAATAACGTACAACAAAAATTAAAATTAACATAATTCAGACTCATTGAGATTCTCAATTCCTTTTCGAGGAAACTAGGTAGCGAAATCTTATTAAAATATGTGGTTTGTATCCTAAGTTATAAAGATAATAATGTAGCTATGATAATATAATTACAACATCATTTTGCTAGTTACCCTGACATATAAAACCCTAGCATACATATTATAAAATCGTATCACAGAACTCCTTTTAAACGGCTGAACTATTAATATACATTTTGTGATGTCTTTTCGAGGGTTCGATAATATTTTAGGACCACAATTGGACCCATTAGGTAAAGGTGGTACTGTTATTGAGACACTTCATTAGATAACTAAACAATTATTACAGTTATTGAAACGCCGAAGCAAAGGTTGTTCAATGTGATAAGAATTTAGTAAATGTATACGAAAATTAAATAACGGGATACATGTCGAAAACTGAAGGATTAACCAAACTACTTATAAGAGATAAAATATGCTAAAAATATCTGCCAGATCTTTTAGTTATATTATATGACTTAGTTTTTGTAGAAAGATACTTATATATTCGATAGGTACATTACTGTTTTCAAAGAAAGCTTTTTAAGGCTTAAAAGAGCTTAAAGCTTTACTAGTTTTAAGAAGTACTTTGAGCTTGCTTTTTAGCAGCAGCTTTAGCCAGCTTTTCGTAAACTGCTGCTCTGTATCTATTAATAGCTTCATATTCTTCTCTGTCTGCCTTAATTGGAGAACTCGCTAGATAGAAATTGGTATACTTTTTATAGTCCTGTGAATAAACAGAGAAATATAAGTACTTGAACATAACATGTAATCGGTAGAAAGTTTATTTAGAAAACGATTTATAATCGCACATGTACCTACATTATGTGTTTTGTTTAGTTTTAATAGTTAATAACAGATGACGCTGACCATTTATTTGTAAATTGCGCTAATGACTGTACTGCGGAAAATGTTTTAGAACGATGAATTTAATTGAAAATACATTAGTTCAATACAGTACCTACAGTCCACTTGGAGTTTAGTTTCAATCACATAGATAAAAATAATATAATAAAATCTAAAGAAAATTTATAATGGAATCAGTCTGTGATAATATTAGATAACGCTATAAGTTTTAAAAATGGTGACTCGGTGTTTTGGCCCCTAAATCACTCGTAATAAGACGATAAATTAACCACTTAATATTTTAAATATTGATCGCCTTAACTACGGATCAAAAAACCGACTCAAAAGGGGCTAAGTTAAACATTAGGTAACATTTTTAATCATTGTTCGGCGTAAGTACCTTCGGGTCAAAATACTGACCCTTAAAGTAGGCGCGCACTAGGCTAGAATTTCTGAAATATTTCGGCTGCTTGGACTAGTACGCGCCTAGTCTTAGTTAGCATTTATTTAGTTTAATTGTATAAATACTTACGTCGATAGAAATGGGTTCAACATTCATTTCAATCAGTTCTTGAAGAAATTCGATGGGAGACAGCGGAGTCACGTTTAATCTGAAAAGTTCGAGCAATGTTAAACGATTTTCGTCTTTAATCAATGGACGTAATGATTATTTTACAGTGTCTATCATCGGGTGTTAATGTACAATATAATTTAAACCCGTAAAAGTCCCAGTGATGGACTTGGTTTGCCTCTTACATTGAGAGGAACAGACTATAGTTGGCGGTGGTCAAATGGAGATTTCCTCAGATTTCCTCACGATGTTTTCCTTCACCTAAGCAAATTAAAAGTCATTTCTAATAAATGAGACAATATGGCAATAGCATAAGTGTGCGGAAATACATTTAATAATGATGAAAACGATTTTAATTTTTCTTAATATCAAACACTTTTACTTGTTATATTGAAGTTCAACTGTAATTATCTACAACTAAATACGAGTAATTTATGAATTTCTAACTGTACATTTACCTTACAATTCTTTCAGCAGTCATGACTTTATTATACAATTCTAAAACCACTCCAAAACTATACCCGCGCAAGATTTGCGCCAACGACTGTACACAGTAGTCACGAGGCATGCTTCTTATACTGCAAGTATAAATAAAATAAATCGAATAATACTTCTTAAACTGTAAGTATAAATAAATCAAATAAACTTAGGCTGTTAATACACGTAGGTACTGCTTCAAATGCTAACTTCAAGCGGTTGCGTGCACTCCGACTCCCATAGGGGTGGTTCAAGTATTAAGTATTCAAGTAATGCAATTTGGGGAATGGGAGTCTTGTAGTGTTATGATGCGTTACACAGGGAGCAGGGGGGTCGAGTAACGTGTTACCTAACATTGTTTTTTTATTACTAACACAGGAAAGGCGGGAATTAAAAAATTTAAAAAAAAAATCGTGTGAATATTATAAAATGAAAATTCAAACACAGACCAAAAAATATATAGACGCAGTCTTCGGAACAAAAAAGCGTGGTAGGGAAAAACAACGTTAATAACAAATGATAACGTTTCCCGCTACATTGCTCCGACCGTGCTCGGTGACCTCGTACGTCAGACCGTAAAAAATCGACCTCATTTTTTTGTTCTGAGTAAGTCTATTATATTTCTTGGTCTGAGACTTCAAACATGTTGTTTCAAAACTTTTAATTACAGTTTACCTTTGAAATTTGTAGTAGAAGAAAGATACCAAAGTTCCGTAGTCTGTTCTAGGCACGAGAATCATTTCAGTGAACATTGCCACTAAAAGATGGGCTCTAGCCACGAATGGATCGGAGCAAGTGGCTGAAATTGTAACAATAATGCAAAATAAGCGCAGACTTACGACTAAAAACCCTCTTTTAATCGCCAACGCATCTGTGATGCCTTTGGTAAATGTGAATATTTAACATCAGGTTATGTCTGTTAGTTTGTAAGCTATTATTTTTTCTAAAGCGCACAGCAAACGAGCTTGCAGTGCCACCGTCTTCTAGCGCCCATATCGCACCCCCAATAATATAAGGGCCTAAGTCAAAATTTACATATTATACGACAAATCACAAAAAGGAGGTTTAGACTAGGTGAACACTAGGTAGTCAGGCTGCGGCAACCATAATGT
>LGAG01000459.1:655705-673613 GCA_001278395.1 Lerema accius
TAATCTAGTGAGTATTCAATAGTTTGTTCCAATTTTCTTTTTGTAAAATTTCGATCTATAAAACTACTTTCTTAATAAATAAGTCTTACCAATAAATATAACTTTATCATCAGGCAGAATTTGTTTAACTAATTTCGGAAGAAGAGTCTTCAATTGAGTCGCTTTTAAATGCCTATCTTGAGGCTGCACCTAGTTTTAAAATAAATAATCGACGATTTAGATTTTCACATGTACAGAAAAAATGCTGTTTGGCAATTTACGCAGGTCAATAGACGTAAATTCTGCCACACAAATCAACAGGCTTATTAATACACACAGTCTGAATTTACGCTTGACTAGCAAATCTTAGGATTATCTTAAATTCACAGAGCAAATTAGAGTTTATTTCCTGCATACTCTGTATTTATAAAAACTAAATTTTATTCAAAACTCTTCTTTCTTCTGCCCATTTTCCAATTTTATTTGGGGTCAGGCAACATCTTCTTTTTCACTCTTCCCTATCATCCGTCACCTCGACACTTCCTACCATAACTTGCATTTCTTCTATCATACAATCCATCCATTCATCCATTTCCTCCACTTGATTAAAAGTTAATCAGTCTTTAATTAGGGGGCAAAGTTGAAACAAAAGATCATCGGAAATCATCATCACCTTCTTACAAAACACCCTTTCAATGTTCTTCATGTAGATGACAGCGGGTTGAAACACCCTCGCCACTGTAAATACTTTCGGCAGCACTTTCTGTGGTCTCTCCAGCACTGCGCTGAATACTTCTGGTGTTATATCAATCTTTACTGCGTCTATAATTATAATAAATGTTAAAAGATTCACTGTGTATGTTAGTATAAAGCTTTTGAACAAAAAGACACAATTGTTAACCTTATAAAGATATCCTTTGACCTGCAGTCGTTCCCAGAATCTTCAAGTGTGCAAACAGTGTCACTAACAGATTGGCCAAGCAGACTACTTTTGCCACAAATTAGTTTTAAACTAGATGGATTAAAACCATAAGGTTCGTAGCCCTATAATTGTTAGTAACTAACAAATTGGCTAAGCAGTTTACTTTTGCTATAAAATAGGTTTAAAGTAGATTATCGCGATAACAATAAGCATTTTAATTCGCAATTAAACAACTAATATTAACACAGCTTTAAATATTGATTTAAAATATAGCTAGCACTAGTTATGATATACGATTAGATTTAGGTTGCCATTGTAATGCTTATTTAACTTCGCTGTTTCCTACTATGAAACTCATATTCAAACAACTTACTCAATTCTCCAGCAACAGTATCAACAAAAAATGATTTCCCATTGTGAGCAGGTCCCAACAACATGACCGATTTGTTTCTGGTGGCTCCAGGTTCGATTCCCGAGCCGAAAATACAAGATAACCTCAGACGTCGTCTCAGATCGCCGAATCCTGGGGATGGGTACCTGAAATATGAAGCAAAGAAAAGAATTTAATGGAAAGAAGATAATTGTATTTTATCATGCTGATAATATCAAGAAAATGTATGTAATTTTAAGTGAGTTTCTATCAGCCGTATGGAAATGGCTCCTGAGACTTGAGCAGAAATCTAACGACATTTATGAAAGTTTAGTTAAGAAAGAAAGAGGAAAAAGAATATCTACTTAGGTTACATTTATTCAATGACACGTATTAACTAAGTCCCAAAACCGAATTTAATTGTGCAGTAAATACACTAACCGGATATTACATCAGTGATCCTTAATTTCTCAACGCTTCGAAATCTACACTAGTGAAAAAAATACATTTGTAAATAGTGTATGAATTCTACCAACTTGCATTATGTACAGTATGAAATGTATGGCCTAATCTAAACCATCCTAGTTTTGAGAGATGACCTAATTTACAACCTAGTGACAACCACTAAATAAATGATCGTAAATTCAGTTAGGGGAAAATAAATTGTATTCCGCGGAATAAATCTTTCTTACGTGGCATCTGGATCTCTCACATTGAAATCATACGCGGCATAGCTCAAATCTCCGAAGATATCTTTGAGTTTTGCTGTCGGTTTCGTTATTATGCCCAAGTCAAATACTTCCTGTAAACAAATGAAACATCATTTTATCGAATAGCAAGGAACCTTTAGTAAGAACTTTTTATAAATAAATAGTAGGTAAATACATCTTAAATTTGTTTTACGTTTGTTACCATGCAATTACAGGCATTAATGGCCATATAACTGCCATTTGATTGGACTAAAATAACTTTATACTTACAATAATTTTAGATTTACAAATACGAGAAAAAAATGCGCCTGATCGAATATAATAGCACGTTTACAATTAAACGAAAAATACTTCTGAAACTTAATTATTAAACGTAATGATTTCAATTATGTAGGAAAATATTTATGGCGAATTACTTTCTCCCTTAGTTAAAGAATGCAATGAAAACCGCCCAAAAGTAAAGTACTATTAATTTAGAAATAAAAAAACAGCCATTTTAGGACGGAATTGATGATGGGGAGACTAGGGTTGAAAGAGCAAGGGGTGTCTTTTTCTATTATGGAAATATTAGCGTTGGGTCAATGTATCCCTGGCTCGTTGTACCCTGCTTTCCTCTACTGAGAGTGTAAATTCATAATCTGAAAAATTCCAGACGTCTGCACCAGGCTTTTAGAATTCAGAATCTACTTTCTGATGCCAATTCCAAACGTTTGCGCCCGCCCTTAATGTTTTTGAAAACGAGCTTAATTTAAAATTTTATCAACATTTTTTTTAAATTAACTATCGAGGTACCTATTTTTTTTTAATAATATTACCTCTAAGCTTTCAAATAAATCATCGTTGATATTGAGTGGTTTCGGTAATGGCGGCGATTTTGGCTTGGGCCTGCCTTTCAGTTTAGGATATTTCATACCGATGCTCTTGTACATTTGTTGATGGGCCTTTATCAACAGTTTTAAGTCCAATCTGTGGATGAACAAAATAACTATTATTATTAGAAGACCGGGCAACGTTATTCCCCTATTGTTTGTTTGATCCTTTAGTTTTCTACATCAGGTACTTTTGACCGACAATTCTTATGTATTTTCGCGACGTTCATACGAGTATCACTCACTCTTAACTCCACACTACAAATCCCTTAGTTGTTGATTCCAAACATCAAACCAAAACGACATAAAACTCACCATTCTACTTTCTGTCTCATTGGAAATCAAACCACGACTCTTTGAACGATTGTCCACCATGACAACCATTGTAGGTACAGTACAGGTCGTGTCCTAAGAGCTATTTGGTCATACTCACCTCATCATTTCATCTACGAAAATCCTGCAATCTTTATGTAGTTGACACATGAGGTCTTCAGTCAGAATTGACTTCATGTATCCATATATGACTTCAGCACATTTATCCGGTGGAAATCGGTCATAGACGGACCATGACGCTCTGTACTTTTGTAGCGCCTGGAATTTCATTCCAGAACATTCATTTATTTATACTAAAGGACTTGTTCTATGTTGGATATTTGGAAAGAGTTTCTGTTTTGTTATTAAATATACTTAAAACTGGTCATAATAGAAAAAATAATTAGCTGTGTCATAGACTACTGTTTGTTGTACGTGAATACGTTTGTAAAATAACCTCAAAATGGCTCTGCAACCCCCTCAACAGTGCGCGATATTGCACCGTTCTCGCTTATTGAAATTATTTCCTTGATTCTTTAGCTATCCAGGTATACTTTAATTCTGGATAGCGACGATAGATTCGAAACTACAACGCCAAACTTTATCCCCCAATTTATTTGTCATAAGGTTTCTAGGATTGCTCCATATGGTAGCAAACTTAAACACGTATTCACGTTAAAAGAGTTTGCGTTCACTTTTCTATATGAACAGATTTAAACCATCCTATAGGTACATTACAAAACAAAAAAGCATCGCCACTCTTTTGGTTCGCTGTCTACTTCACACGGACAAAAGTGCTTAAAATGGTCTTTGGAGGTTTTCCTAATCTTAACTTTACCTCAATAATGGTTCCAGTTACTTCCGATTTTTTAATCTTGTACCCAGGATCTGACATAGGGTTACACCGGCTATGTGACATCTGTTCCTTTTCTTTCTTTAGCGCTTCCCTTTCAGCTTCTGCTTTCAATAAGGCATCTGCTTTGGCTTGTTTCTTCTCAGCTTTTAACTGACAATAAACAACTTTTGTTATACTTTTGTTTTTAGCATCTACCATCAGCCTTTACCTTCTAAGAAGAGAATTAAAAAAAAACAAGTAATAATGAACACAAAAAAAGTTAAGGTTAGAGACGCCATATTAATAATATAGCCGTGTAATATAGCCGATGTCACTTCCACAGTGAAAACGAGTTCAATAATTCTACATTTACTTCAATTTTTAAAGATAGTTAAACTATCTAGATAGTATTATAAAACGTAGTTCATAAAGTCAATTGTACTCTAGTTGGGCATTATCGAATTTCAGGTGTGGTACCTGTTCCTTTGTCTTTCCTTTAGTCTCGGCTGCAAGTTTTTCATCCTGTATAATCTTCTCTTCTATAGTAGGATAATCCCCCCTAATGACCATGATGGTTCCACCCTCTGATTCGTATGGATAATCGGGAAAAAACCCGTAGCCGTAATACCTAAAAATTCAACTTATTGAATAATCTAATTATTGGAAAACCTTTATATAAGTTAAAATCTTTTCCTTTCATAATGAAATGGATGACGCTGCAACGTATACGTAACAGTAACGATAATCTATGATGGAATTTCTACTACAAACCGGGTAGTTTAATCTATGTTTCGTCTTTTACTAACCATTGTTGAAACCAAGTGCGAACTTGATCAGTTATATCATCAATCTGATCGTCCTTCTTATATACAATTAGCCTCGTCTTCTCTCGATCTGACTCCTTCTGGTAAACATCTCGAACCTTCTCTCTTATTTTCCGTTTTCTTTCATACATCTGTGAAAACTCTTTGCTTGTAATACTAGAAGACCGAAAATACTTTGTTTTGCTACACATTTCAACTCATAGTTTGTTTGATTCCTTAGTTCCTCATCAGCTACTCCCGACTTCCAATTTTCATGTAACATTAGTTAAGTAAATGGATTGATGCCGAGCCAATAATAACAATCATAACAGCTTATAATTTCATTTCTGCATCTACTCTATCTCGATGTTAAGAAGCTGAACAATTTAAAATATAAATACTTACTTTATTATTCTCTTCTTCAAATAATTTTCGATGTCTGAACACATCAGGAACTAGTCCTAACAAAACGTCTCTTCGGTGTTCCATAATTATCTCTCTCCTGCGAGCCATGACCATCCTAACGAAAGAACATTAGTATGTAATATGATTAGGATATGCAGCGATATTAGCGAATGGCAGTTCCTGAGTTTAAATCCGGCAAATATCTCTCATTTTCAAAAAAACAAACTTATCATCTTGCTTTGGAGGAAAACACCGTGATGAAAGGTACACCTCTCTAGAGCGAGGTTAAAAGTTCTCCATAATGTTCTAGAAAGGGATGTGAAGTCTGTCAGTCCGTACTTGGGCAACGTAGTGGACTATGGCCTGTACCCTTCACGCTGTAAGAGTAGACCCGAGCCTAACAATGGTACAGTTTCCGACGATGATGATAATAATGTCATTGGGTACCTATTTTCGTAGATGAAAATACACAAATCACTAATATCATCAACACGATGCGTTTTATATACTACAAGGAAAAGGTAATCCTGTCTTTCAAACCTATAGATCCTCTGTATCAGTTTAGCAGCAGTTACTCTCAAGGCCATGGGTGCTTCAACAACATTTTCGCAAAAATATAATTTACGCCGTTTACATTTCGATTTATAATCCTCTATGTAAAATTGTCTGAAATAAATATGCCATCACGTTCGTAGTTTAAAGCAAAAATTGGAACATTGCACTGTTCCTCCTATACCAAAAATCTAGACGATTGTATATTACCCACCTAAATCTTTCCTGCTTCTGAATAATGTTGCTTTGGATGAACTCTTCAGGGATAACCGTATCGATACTCTCTTCTAAAATGGTTAAAAATTCAATTAAAACACTCACATTTGTTCTTAAACCGATGGAAGTTATTAGCAAGCGATCTATCTACCTAGAAAATTCATTCTCTATTTAAAATTTTGTTGTTTCAGAAAGTAAATCCACAGTTACCTTCAATTACAGCAACTGACGATTCCATAACTCTATGAGTCATCAGCTCAGAATCTTCACCGTGTAATCCGCCTTGTGATTTAGTGTCTTCTTTATGCTATGTATTTGAAATAGATCTCTATACAGTAGGAGCATTACGTACAATATCATTAACAATAATAAATTTACCACCATGAGCGTTACAAATGGGTGGCAAGTGGGCAGCTAAAAATTTGGGAAAATATATACATACTAGTAGATTGAGCAAACTTTTCAGTCTACAGAGGTAAGCCTCCCCCCCTCTCCCTCCAATTCCTCTGACGTCAGCGAACACTTTCTCCCCTTGAAGATCGGCTGGGAAAGCTAAGTTAGATATGCTTACCCCCTAGTCCTAAATAGATTACCCGCAATCAGCGCTCACTATAAATAATCGCTGCCTGCAATACTATTTGTTGTTGTAATCTTCTTCATAAGTCTTAGGAATATTCCTACAGATCTGATATCAGATCTTGTAGAACCAATTGCCTAAGAAAATTCACCTTAGGAGCATCTCTACGTTGAACGGCATCCCTCCACATTTTCTGCAACATCTGTTCCATTGTGTCAGGCCTAGATTCCAGCGGAAAGTGATATGGAATTATTATCTGGAAATGATTGGCATCTTATAATTACTATCAATGTATATTTATGCACGTTTTCGTATAATAGTTTCTGAATTACCTCTATATCAAACGGCGTTTTCTTTAACGAAATCAAAGCTTCATCTACATAAATGTAGTCGTTTACGATAAGGTGTACCAATTCGTTCCTAAGTTCATATAACCTGTTGAACCAAAAATAAATAATCAATCAATATTATCAGTTCATAAGGTTCTAAAGTTCTATTCTAAGGTTCTAAAGTTTTAAATTGAGGCTCTTTAATGTCTAACGCACACAGTGTACGCTATGGAAGCCTATGGTTTATTAAAATTTTACCTTTTCATAAGAATGCTGATGATTTCCATAATACAGGGTGCTCTTTGCAAATGCACGCTGTTCAAATAACTGTCATACATTCTGTTGATGAGTTGACAATATTCTGCATAAGTTCGGCCTAGGAATTCCGGGGGAATTCGTCGGTCTTTCAACATCAGGCCTTTTGCTGCTTTAGCCTATAGGAAGACACATTGAGAAGAAATAAATTTAATATTAAATTTAAAATGTAAAGAAAACCACCAACGCATTGTATCACCAAACAAAGCTAAGAACGCTCCCGATTAAGTCATCGATATTTTTTTTCAGTTCGCTTTTTAATTTTGACACCCCACTAGAGTATACTCGTATTTGCAGAAATTCAGTTATTCTATCCCACTTTCATCCTTACAACATTTAAACCGCTCAACCGATTTTCCTCAAACATGTCTAAAAACACTCACACATAGAAATACAAAAAGAAACTAAATTTAAATTGCTTCATCCATTTGAGAGTTATCCTGCCACATACAGATAGACACACAGACACCCCTTATAACCCCCTTCTTTTTACGTCGGGAGTTAAAAAATATAAAAACTTGTTGCAGTTTTCCTGCTGCTGTAGATCTCTATAAAGCAAACCAAGGCCATCCGTAATTTAAAGTAAATAAGTTTATAAGGAAACTCAGCGACGATTATTATCGTTATACAAGCAGTCTTTGACCTTATAGAGTTACTGGGGAAATACGGACTTCTGCTGTTCATGGTCAGCCGGTGTCACTTAGTTTTTATTGGAATAGAAGATCGGACATGAGAAGTCTCTCATCACATGGGACAAATTTACCTATGCGGACGTTTCAAAACTCTTCTCACTCAGGCACATCGACGTAGGCAAACTATTCTATACCTTCGACATAGGCATAAGACTTCTAATGTAAAGCTGCCATCCATCTTTGGCTGGCTTTTTAGATGATGAAAGATTCATCAAATGTGTAAACATTTTGTAGGAACCAAAAGAAAGTTAAGAACCAGTCGGTAATCTTGTTACTCTTCTTTGACTCAATCATCAGTTAAATCCAAAAACGCGGAAGATACCTTATCATACCGACGACAATTCAAATGAAAGAGGAACTCAATCATTTGGCGCCAATAGTTAATTAAACGTGACAATGGACGGAACACATAACTTTGGCAGCACGCTGCTGTCAGGCTGCCAAGGTCGATATTCACTCTGCGAAAACAACATCTGATTGATAATGTATCCGCTGAATTGATATTAAATTGAAGAGTGGATCGAAAAGTAATAGGAAGATTAGGATCAGCCATTTCATCAACTTTACTAATAGAATTTACGACCTTTGGCCTATAAGACCTAAGGCCTTTGGCGTACCAATCACATTCAAATTAAGTCTTTGGAACTAGCAGCTTACTTAAAGAAAGTGTTAACAGCATAAATTAGCTTTACAGTGCGAAAAGAAAGACAATTTGAAAAGAAAAAGTCCTAATACCTAATCCGTATTCACGTCTGAAAGCCAAGTGGTCTTAGACATTTCTACTTCTTTTTACGAAATAATAGACGTAGGTACGTTGTTATATATTAAGATGATTTTTGATTCGTTTTTATTTTTGTGTGATTGAAATGGTCTAGGGTCTATTAGGTGACTTTTGTCAAGCTTATGAATCTACAGGAAAATCTAAGGTCCTCAAATTAAATAAATTTTAACACATTAAAAACCTGAATGTCGAAGTCATCTTCAGCTACAGTTTCAGCTCGTTTTAATATATTTAACCATTCATTGTGTGCCTCAATACATGTGCTCAGACTTGGTGGTATCTTTAACGGAGACATGTTGAATATTCTATGGAGTTAGTGTTAGACTGCGATCACTATAATTTATAATTAACTGGAATTTTGCCTCATACTTAATTAATTTAGTTTAACTTTAATTTGGAGTATGTAATGTAAAATAAGAATTTTTATATTCCTCTGTCAGAAAAATGTCATTTTGACGTGGATTATTTGTTTTATTTTATCATCATGGAAACACTGGATATTTCTGAACTTTTGTTTATGTTGCAGTGTCTGATTAGGTCATAGTCAAGAACGTAATAATTTGGGTAAAGTATTTATTTATATTTAGTAGGGTAAAATATCCATGGAATAAATATAACCCTAGTTTAAGAAGCTGAGTGACTTCTAATTAGCGCCAAATATAATTAAGAATTAAGACCTAGCACTAACAGGACCTACTAATTGACTAACGGTTCTTCTATAGTCCTACTCGAAGTTTGTTCGTTACTGTTCAATTAACATAAAAACGGGCAGAAGTAAGAAGAATATAAAGAGAAGAGTTATAAGTCCATAATTACACAGAAGTGTCTGACAAGAATGTTTTAAAAAAAGTTTCGGACCTAATATTCTCCCTTGAGGCATTACAGTTTATAAAATAAATTTCTGCGATATTCCAATGTTCTTTTCTGGTCTCAAAATCATGGAATTTGTTGTTCTATTTTATTTTTGATACTAACTGACTGCTACTCTCTATTCTAACGTAATACATATTTTAAAAGCACTTGAAATTCCCTGCATCTTCTTGGTAACAACAGAACGCATTTTATAAAGCCATCAACTCTTTTTCGCAAAACTATTTCCATTACCTTGAAGGTCGTAATTAAATATGAAGTGTACAATTTCATCGCCAGAACAATCAGTAATTACAAAAGTGACAGCTGTCAGAATAAAACGCGGAATTTTAGTTGGCAATCCGCCATTTGAGATTCCAATTAACACAGTGGATAAGTTATGGATTATTTTTACAGTATGACTGGTTTTTTGATTCGTAACACGAGGGCTATTTCCGGTTTTCTGGCGTAGGTTGCATTTTTCGCCCTTTTACAAAGATTGGCACCCATTTGAGACTTGTTTAGACGTAATCTTCAAATCTTCCATATATCTTTATTCTCCGACTTTCTACTAATTGAGTTCGCTTTTGTAGGTTTTTTCTTTTTTTTGCAAGCATGGCCTGCCTACGTTACGTTATCATTTTGTTATTTATTATGCGAAGTCTATAATATTTTTGGTCTGAGCTTGGTACTTGATCAATGGCAATTTTACTTAAGGTACTAGTCCCAGGTATTCTCAGATATAAATTAGATAAACGATATACCTACGAGTACTATATCAACGTTAACATGTATAGTCTATTAAAATAATTATTTCCAATAGGTAGCAGATAAAATTAAACTAAAGTCTTACCATGTTTACATAACACTATTTAATCAAGACAACACAAACATGACAGACAAACAAACAACACATCACTTATTTATACAAACAATTAAATACAGCATTGCCAGCCACATAGTAGCTGTATTAGTAAGACTATTATACAAGACTAATGGACATGCCCTAGCTTCGCTTCGGGAAATTTGTGTCGAAATAATAGCAAAAAAGTAGCCTAAGTTACTCCTTATTACATCAGCTATCTACCATTGAAAAGTCCTGTCAAAATCGTTCCAGCCGTTCCAGAGATAAGCCGGAAGAAACAAATAAACATAATATTGCTGATATCCATAATTACCTATAATTAGTAAATATTATGCATGAATCAGCACGTGTGCATCCTTTTATATTAAATAAGATAAAATTTACAATATACTCAGATCTTACTTTACAATTGTGGCTTTAAGGATACAGGTTACTCAAATAATTTTTAAAATTGTCCCAAGCACAAAAACCGTTTTTGTCTACTTTGCACTTTTCTAACTCCAACGTTTTAATTTGTGGCGGCGAGTCTAAACTCAATGCATTACTATGTCTCAACTGATCTGTCGATTGATACACATAACTTATTTTAAAATAACTTTTTTTAGCTTCATCGTCTTTCCACTTTTGTAACACTACGGCACTGCCTATTGGCGTAATTTCATGTTGTTTTTGCAATCTATAAGGTTTTACTAGAAGAGTTTTGAATACTGTGTAGAGATTTGCATCATGTCCTACTAATAGTGACACTTTGGGCTTATCACCTTTGAGAAATATATTACTGATATGTTTCACCAAAGGTTCAGCTATATCCTTAGCAACTAAGGTCGTGTTGTATGTAACATTGTGATAAGCTCTGTTGAGTGTAACGATGGTTTGCCACGATTTTTCATCATTAAGCATACCCCAAGCAACGTCTTTAGTTGGAAATCCTTCATAGTGCTGCATCAAAAACGCGTCTATGACCTCATTACTAATTTTCAAAGGACCAACAATACCTGGCTTGTGTCCTGGAGTGATGCTTTTTCGGTTCTTATCTCTAACCAAATCACACTTCTTATCGACTTTACAAGATTTTGATTTCTTATAATCCAATATCTCAGTAAGCAGTTCATATGGTTGGTTTAAGTGTAAAGAATTAAGGACTTCTTGCATTTCCTCCAGTGCGTCTTCTCTGAAGCTCGCTGTTGTATTATGGATGATCGGAGTGAATATCGGATCAGGAACATTGAGATTTGTGTGGTGCACAGTTATTTTACAATCCGGGAACCCTTTCTTCACGAACGATTCCGCAGATATCAAAGTTCTCTCTAGTGTGTTTGAGTAAACATACAGATCATCTTCGGTTGGACACTTCGCGGGTAAAATTCCTTCTTTTTTCAGCCAGGCTGCGAAGTAACTGCCCATGTATCCAGCTAATCTTGCGCCTTTGGCGGTTAACATTCCCGGCTTGTCGTCCCATTTGTGCCAAACTTTAGGAGTCACTTGGTTCAAATTCTTCGAAAGCGGAGTCCTTACACTATGCCTGTTCAGGATAACCACTTGTTTCAAAGTTAATTTGCTTTGCACTAAGTTAACAAGAGTCACTATGTTCAGAATGAACAACAACAGTTTAATTTTCATCTTGAATGAAATGTTATAAAGTAGTACATTTATTATTGTTATCACTGATTTATTTCGGGAGCGTCATGTCGATGCAACGACCCAGACTTGAATAACGAGTGAAAGTCATAACACAACTATGTACGGTGAACCATAGAATGAGAAAAACGTAGAATAGAAGCGACGGGCGAATGAAGATTTGAAGTTCTTACTTTGGTCAGATTATAGTTCAATGACACTATGCCAAAAGGTTACAAAAAGCTACAAAGATAACATTATTGTTAACTAAAATAGATTCGACGTTATCAGAGTACGTAAAATCACAACAAAAATGAGAAGAAGATAAAAATAATGTGAGACTTGTTGAAAAATCAGTTTGGATTAACATATTTTAATAACAATGTAGTGTTTATTATTACGTGTATATTTTTTAGATTATTAAATAGGTACACTGTAAGAATTCACTTGTCCCGTGAATTCACCTTAACACAAATTAACTTTAAATTAATACCTACATTAATCCTAATCCAGGGCGATGTTATAATCCAGGGTACGTAGTTCGTATAAATGTACCAAATACAAACACTGAGTGTAGTTAAACAAAACTTAAGGATAAGGGGAAACACCTACTTCAATATTATTATGCACATTATAAAAATTAAAAAATTAATACAAGTAACTAAGACTAGGAACTTGAACATAATATAAATCACAGGGTACGCAATAAACTTTCAAAATCGTGCCACTGACAGAAACCGTTAACGTCAATTTTACACTTCTCCAGTTCCAATGTTCTGATATACGGTGGCGACTCTAAACTTAGTATATTAGAATCCCTTATTTGTCCTGTAGACTGATACACTAAACTTAATTTAAAATAATCCTTATTTAATTCCTCATCTTCCCATTTTTGGAAGACAACAGCACTCCCAATGGGTATAATTTCAATCTGGTTTTCTAAATTGTACGGCTTCACTGATAACGTCTTGAGTACTGTGTAAATATTGACGTCATGTCCAAAAAATATTGTTGCTTTAGGTCTATTATCTTCCTTGAGAAATTTCTCGGAGATACATCTTATTAGAGGCCCCGAAACGTCACTTGCTATGAGTGGTGTCTTGTATGTTACGTTGAAATAAGCTCGGTTAAGTTCAATGACCGTCTGCCACAAGTTTAAGTCATTCAGCTGACCCCAAGCGATATGTTCAGTCGGAAATCCTTCATAATTTTGCATTAAAAAAGCATCAACTACTTCATTACTCGCTTTTAACGGTCCAAATAATTTTGGTCTGTAACCTAGTGTGATGTTTACGTAATTCTTTCCTTTGGCTAAGCTGCATTTATTGTCTATTTCACAACTTCTTGACTGTTTATAATCCAGAATGTTACTGACTAGTTCATAAGCTTCATCGATTTGGAGAGCATCGAGGACTTGATGGATTTCATTTAAAGCTTGGTCCCTGAATGATGTTGAAGAGTTGTGTATTACCGGATTAAATAAAGGATTTGGAATATCAACTCCGGGGTGGCGAATATTTATACTACAATCCGGAAAACCGTTCTCCAAAAACGACTGCGCTGATTTTAACGTCCTGTCCTTCGTGTTGGAATATACCTGAAGCTCATCTTCGTCTGGACAACTAGGCAAAAGCGTTTCATTCTTCAGCCACGCTGCAAAATAGCTGCCCATATAACCAGCCAATTTCGCACCTTTCTCCGTCAAATACCCAGGATTGGCGTCCCATTTTGGCCACACTTTAGGGGTTAAGTCCTTCAAATTGGCCGAAAGTGGAGACCGTAAACTATGTCTATTTAAAATGACCACTTGCTTCAAAATCAATTTGTTCTCCACTAAACCGATGATAATCACTAATTTCACAGTAAATAATATTAATCTTACTGTCATTTTCACTGATCACTGCGTAAAAATATTGTATACAAATAGGTTGTATACGAAGCAAGTCTTACGACTTAAATTATGCGTGCTTATCCTCTCGACATACAATGTGTACTAAAGACTCGCTTGTTTATCAACAATTACGTACCTAATATTAGGTTAAAAGTCAGTGTAGTATTTGTTTATCAACTTGACTTCAAGCTGGAAATCACGAGGTTATACTGAGTTTTCAATGTACGTCCGAGTTGGTTAAGGCCGAGCACAATGACGTGCGAAATTGAGGACAAAATTAGCTCTGAAGTTAGTCCGAGACGCCTCGTATAGTGAAAAGGCGGCATTAATCACTAGTTACCTACTAAAGTTATCGATAAATGACTTATTAAAACATACCTAAGAGTCCTTCCACTGACACAAAATCTCCTGACACTTGGTTCAACCTCTAACCCTCATCAACCAGCAACCATTCCGAATCATAGCATCTTAGTGGAGTATGCTGGCCCACGTTTAACCAACACACCAGCTCTTGAACCATCTTAAATCCTTCTACAAGTAAGGAACAATCTCAACCACATGCTAAACGCCACGGCATTTCTAGCAGCTATAGCGTCTGTGGCTAGATCGTGTTATAATCTTCGTACATAGGTAGGACATAAATCAGCGTGCTATTTATAACACAAACATCACTCAGCTTCAATGAAGAAAATGTTAGAGTACTATACGTGTATAATGCATCTCCCTCTAAATCCATTACCAGAAAGAGATAGATTTAGATTAAGCGCCAATTTTATATTGCTTTGCTTTGGCACGCTTAATTTATTAACATACATAATAATAATTACATTGTCATGTTGTATAATCTCTAATAGAGGTTTTGAGGTGTTGGAAAGTGACAACAGTTCTTTAATAACTTTACTAATGACCCGACCACGCTTCGCTTCGGCAAATCTTTTACCTTTTATTCTACAGGAACAAAATCGTTCGGTCAGGCCCTATCATGTAGGCTACAAACAAACCAAGTTTCATCAAAATCGGTTCAGTGGTTTCCGTGTGATGTCCGTACAGACGGACAATAACTCCGAAAAAAAAAAGTTTTGGACTCTCTATCGATAAAATAGCCTACCTGTATTAAAAGTGCCAAAAATATGCATTATAGAGGTTCTGACCCGTTACAGTTTTATTATTATTATGCATTTTGTTTTTTTTCGTATCACAATGCTACAAGGCAAAATAAAAAAATTACTCGTTTACTTTTGTATTTAATTAATGACGCTACAAGTCACCAATGATAATATCATTCTCATCAATATGCAACATTTCTCAGTAAATAAATAAAGGACTCCCAAAGACAGTAGCCATTCTCATCAGAGCAAGTTTTTATTTCCATTGGTAGCCAGAGAGGCGGGTTTTCTAAAGACAACTTAGATCCTTTTCTTAATTGTTCGAAGCTCTGATAAACAAAATCGACCTTTAAAAATTCCTTGCCGGAATCGTCTTCAATTTTCTGAAATACTAACTTCCCACCCACGGGCGTTCTTTCAAATTGTTCTGGTAAATCTTTACCTACAAATCCTAGAGATGCCATCACAGGATTTATGTTAGAATCATGTCCAACAAGCAAAGTGAATTTTGGTCCATTATTTCTTTCTAAAACTCCCAAAATATAGTTTAGGAGAGGTTTCGCCACTTCTTTTGCTAATGCAGTGCTGTTAAATCTTACGTTCTGATTTTCTTTTGTTATTCGGGTCAATAAGTCCCATTGAGATTTTGTTTTTATTTGACCCCATGCAACTTTTTCTAAAGGCATACCTTCATAATAACTCATAAGAAATGAGTCCACTATAGAATTTCCCATATTTAAAGACCCCAGTATATTAGGTTCAATCCCAATTTGAAACACGATTTCATTATTTTGCTTAGTTAGATCACAGACCTTTTCATTTTGACATATTCGCGAGTTATTTAAATTCAAAATTTTGTTCAACTCCAAATATGATTCCTGTAATTGTAATCCATTCAAATTATTTTCCATTTCATGAATAATAGCCTTTTTGGATTCCATTGATGTGTTCCGTGGAACTGGATTGAAAATTGGGTCCATTTCCTCCGAGTCTATGTGGAAAACTTTAACATCACAATCTTTAAACGCTGATTTGACAAAGGCCTTTGCCGATTCCTTTGTTCGTTGTCTAGTATTCGCATAAATATGTAAAGCGTGGTGTTCAGGACATCCTTCATCGAATAATCCTTGTTGCAAAAACCATTGATGGAAATATTCTCCCATATATCCTTCTAGTAAAGCTCCTTTTTCCGTTAGATGACCACTTTCTTGGCTCCATATCGGAAATTCATTCGTCGAAGCATATTGCAAATTTTCTGTCAAAGGCGTTCGTATATTATGCCTACTTAACATTAGCACTTGTTTTAATCTGTAGCCTTGGACTTGAAATAAAAAAGTTAAACACTCAATCACAGATAAGATTAGCACGTATTTTCGCGCCATTTTTCGCACTTAAACTTTTTTTTTAATTACGTCGATATTTTTTCACAATGATATTTTCACCATAATAAAGTACTTTCTTGGGCGCGAAACTGTCACAAACTGATCAATTTTCAATAAGGCGTCAAGTTTCATCACTCGACCGTTCGATAAGAATCGTCCTAACTAGGGTTGCCATAACCTAAACTGCCCTTGATCAAAAATTGTACAATGGGCAAAATTATACTTTCAGGTTTCCGTAATAGGTGAGTACCCATTATATTCCGTTTAAGTACGTCCTAGATATACCTAGCTCAGAAACCCTTAGGACAAATTAGGTTAAACTCAGGTTTGTTCTAATTTATTAAGTAGTTAACTTTCGCTTGATAGCCATCCCCGGGGATAAAGTTTTATGTCCCATTTATGAACTCCTCTCTTAGATGCCCCCTTATCTACATCAATCCGGTGAATTACTTACAGGCGACAGCCCTGTCTAAATCGTACAGTACCTAATTGCCTACAATACGGCATCAAGTTTGTTTTTATTTCCTTTTGCAAGCTTCATTCCGGCTAGTCCGCGACAAGGTCTTTTACCTTTGTTTGCTAAAATGTAGCATTTCATCGTATTATTTATTTATTCGTCCGTTGGAACGATATTATTGTAAGGAATTTTAACTCAATTGGCCGTTACATGTTTACAGTAAAATATCCGGTCAATTTTTATAATATGAATTAATTTAATTAATAATTTGTTATAGATGAAACATAATTAGTTAGGTACCAATATATTAGGTTTTTATCTTTATTAGATTTTTCCTCATGTTATCTTATACCTACTTATAAATTATTATTCTTGAACATAATTATATTATCATAGATAAGCCAGCGTAATCGGATCCTTGCAAACAGCGGTTACAATGTCTATGAAAATTGTTTTAAGTAGAAGGATTGTGGGTCAAACATTTTTAACAACATACCTAGATACAATTTGAATATTTAGAATAGATATTATTAAAAATTTAAAAGATATTGGCCAATAAAGTAATAGTTAGCAAAAAAAACTTTATCTCCATCAATAGATTAAGTAGGTAGGTACATAAAAAATTTTAATCAGATAATAATTGATAGATAGGTAGGTATAATATTTATGATAATTATCATTGGATGAGTACCTACCTAATGACATAGGCTAGGCACATTTTATTTCATTATTTTGAGATTTAAGGAGCTTTTAGGAGTCAGGTTTTAGATTTTTCTATAATATAATGATTATTTTTATTATTTAATAGTGCAAAATATAAGTATAGATGTACCTGCGAAATTGTCAGAGCAAACACCACGCATATAAGCATTGCAATACGTTTTAACATTACATCACATTTTCTCAATTTAAGAGATAAATTCTTTAAATTGAAAGGATTATTAATGTATTATTAGGTATTTATTTTGGGGTCATCATTATTTTATCCATTCTATATTTCTGAGTCCGGATTATAATCAATCACTTGCTGAACATATGTAAATATGCAATTAAAATAAGAATGCAGCACTTTAT
>LGAG01000459.1:743001-765970 GCA_001278395.1 Lerema accius
TATTCTATCTCTCTTCTCTAATAATAATATCATACAAAATCATAATAAGTAATTAAATTACAGGAAGAATGTTCGCGGTTATAAGTATGTACCTAAATCTTCAGTTTTTCCTTAAAGCGTAATCGAATAACGGAATGATAAACAAAAACTACAGAGGTTGCACAATACACATCTTCTATCAATACATTACATATAGGTACCTACATTCAGTTTGTTTATACAATATCCCACAGTACTTAGTTACATTTACTGTACGATACCAACTAGTTGTGTACATTACTTACGATAATGTCTCCGTTATGGATCTTTATAATCTTCGCTACATTCATAATTGGTTTAGACGGAAAACTGAAGAGAAACCATCCGCCACATTGTACTCAAGTGACTAAAAGTAAGTATAAAAAATGTACAAGATTTATTGTTACTTACATTGTACGTATGTATGTTTTGATTTTATTCGTAGATAATAAAAATCTCTTTGTTTTGGTCAAAATTAATTATCTCTACTAGTTCTAATTTCCGTGGTCCCTCAACTAACGAATTAACAACTATGGGCTATTTTAATTACATGTTTAAATAAATAGGACTTGCTAAGCACCTATCGGTCCTCCATAAGTCCTAATTCAGCGTTATCACGGTGTCCAAGGCAGGGACATTATTACATGTTTTCATACCATAAAAAAAACGGTTCTAAATTTGAATCTCTCCTCGTTTTTAAGAGGGCATAATGCTATGTACCTAATAGATTGATGAGAATACCTTATAATGTATTTCGAATTTAGGTTAAAAATCATAGCAATTTCGGTAGGTACACAAATAACTGCATGGCTATCTGCTAGAGGAATTCAGATAATATTATGTATTTATTTACTAACTTATTGTTTCAGATACCGATTACATCTCTAAGTTTAAATTAGACTATCCTATAGCATACATTCCTCCCGGTCAACATGAGGCTTATCAGCAAGTAAGTATTTATTAATTTAAATTTGCACTAGATTCCATAGGGTTATTGAATGTTATTGCAGCGTTCATTATCATTATAGGATCTTGAGGCATAATAAAAATTTTAGGTTACGTTTTCGTCATTCTCTAGTGTGATATAACAGGTATTCTAGTATTCAGGAATTAGGTACATACTAATATACGTTTTAGTGAATGCTTATAATGTAGAAAAACTCAATTTCCATACCTCTTATAGTTTGGCTTGACTACAGTGTAACCGACAAAGTCCCAATAAAAATAGGTACACAAAAAACCATTCAAATCAATTCTACGGTTAAAAGTTCAGTGATAAACATTACGCACCTCCAAAATAAATTACCTAAGAGATTAATCGACAGAATTTGAAAGAATTCATATCCTTTCCAGATGTACTGCGTAAACCCTCCAGCAGTAAAAACAGCTGTAACGACCGTCTGCGACTGGGCAGCACCTCCCCAGGTGCAGTTTACCCTGGGCGACGACTATATGCACGTAGTTCGCCAGGATCCAACCGGGAGATTCCTGGGAAACGCAGTCATCACCACCTACCAGCTTTGCAGTCATAACATCTCTAGCAGCTCACACACTTATCCTGTTGTTACCGAGCTTGAATAAATAAGTTATTCAGCAGATGTTTAATATTTACTCCTATTCCTTACTAATCGAGCGCTAGAAAGGTAATGTTTTTCGAACTGAAGTATGTCCATTTGTTTCGCACGTAAGCCCAAATAGGTTACAGGTTATAGCATAATTATGAGGTGTTTTTGGATTCGTCTCTAATGTGGCAGTGACATAGACTATAATATTTTTTACGTATGTTCCTTCCCCCAGTTCTTAGCAGTCGGGTTTTTGTTCAAATTGATGACTACAATGTGGACACCTTAGTAGTGTCCATTTTATACTCACAGCGCCATCTAGTTTTGAATACAGTAAATATTAAGAGGGCAGTCAGTGTCCATGGGTCGTAGATGATTGTGGGGGGTTATCTTACTATTATCGTAGGTATGTTTTACCAAGTTCGTGTTCAAATAATGTAGGCAAAATTAAAATTTTGTGGGTAACCAGTTTCTGATGTTTTTTACAGAGCGATGATAACATGGATCATTTCAAACAGTAAGATTTTTTTCAGTTGCCATATTTTTTTTAATGTAGTATGAGTTTACATACCTGCAATAAGAATTGAAACATGCACTATTACCATTACAAGATTTGATATTTTCTACAGTTAAACACGACATTTTTTTAAATAAAATTTCGATGCATTTTCTCATCAAGGATAGGAGGGTGTTTTATTTTCATTTAATAATACGCGTTTAATTAACCGGACGCTTACTTATAAGATTATTTTGTTGTGGTACTTAAAAGTTCCTCACAAAAAAAACAATGTATCTATTGGTGTTTTTTATGCACTAAGGCAAGATAACCATATTCGCCCATGGACATTAAAATTTATTGTTGTGTAAGTATAATTTGTAAAAGAATGTTTCTTAGAACAAAGAGAAGGGGGGGATCTAGATTAGTGATAGGTTGTATCATGACTAGTAATTCTGTAGTTTTTACCGTTTTATCCTTATCAGAGTTTATTGCTTGTGTCTATATACCTACTAATTAAGTAATTATGTAACGTATCAGTTATTTAGATATAACTCGCATTTTACGAGCGTCGGACGTGTGAGTAACTTTTTAAAAAATATAAGAAATAACTTAAAAATAATATTTTGTATATTGAATTATGATAACAAAATCGGTTTATATTTGTTTGTTACTTCCTGTTTTAAACTTTTTTTTTAAATCGCTAAACATTTGATTCAGTTTTACCAGTCTTTATTAAGATTTCTTACTAAGTACTAGTGGCCCGACTTCGCTTCGCTTCGGTATATCCTTCGATTATTAATCCACAGGAACTAAACCGTTTCTTGAAATAAATAGTATAAGTACTAAGCTTCAGAAATAGGTAACTAGTTTTATCTAAATCGGTTCAGTTGTTTTCGAGTGTCTATAGTAATTTAGGGTAATTCTGCGGGAACGTATACCTATTAGCCGCCATATTCGCGACAAAATTAGTTTCATCTAAATGAGTCCTATTTTTTTCATTATGCCCTCACAAACAGGCAACAATTACCTACAATTGATTACCATTAAGATTTTTTAAAAAGATTGATCATTTCCTAATGTGCCCTCTGAGGCACGAAGCGTAGTTACCCAATTATACATCACTTAAGTAAGATCGATACTAGCAGGCAATAAATTGAATATGATCACCTCCAATAACTTGCCGGTTGTCTGTCGGTTAATACGAAAAACTAATAAACACAGCTGTAATAATATTGAATTTAAATAACAATTTCAATGTAATGACATAATAAACAATGTTGATAACACGTAATCTTTGTTATTAGTTTAATAATATTAGGTATTAAAATTCTAATACTTAGCTTGCGGTTACCCGCGAAGTTGCTTGTAAGATAGATTATACACTATTATCTGGGTCATAGATTAAAGCAATTGAAAATAATTTGAAGACTGGAGAAGCCAACAAAATAAATAACGCTACATATTCCTAGCCCCACACTAGGATTCCCTGTGTCGTGGCTGACCTGGACAATATAAGTAGCCAAAGGACTATACCCAGACGAGAACAGACATTTAAATTCAAATTCCTACTTCACCGGGAATCGAATCCAGGACCGATTAAACGGCTCGGTCTGGTATGGTAAACATTTCGGCATACCGGTCTGGTTACTGCGCCTAAGTAAATAATTATTTTTCTTCGGTTTCTATGGCTCCAAATGGAACTTTAATTTTTTAACTTTTAACTTTACAGATATAAAAATGACGATGAAAGCTGTAATATTCGACGGCAAAGGTCTACGCCTGAAATATGATGAAAACTACCCCATGCCTGTTATTACTAAAGATGATGATGTGATCGTTAAGGTGGCATATTCCGGTATCTGTGGCACTGATCTGCATATTATACAGGTAAGAAGATTGTATTACAACTCCCTAGGCCTAGAAAACTGTTCTTGTCACTGAGACTAAGTCTAGACGCGCACTAGGCATAGGCAGACGGGTTGCGGCAGCAAAAATATGTAAGGAGTTCGTGGCTACCTATGCTACGCTTGCTTCCATACGTCATTATGTTCGTTTGGCTGCCTATTGTGCGCCTAGGGTAAGATGTGACCGGCATCTGCGCGCTATCACGTCTTTTTTTAGCTGGAAATTCAAAGCGATGAGCATTTACCATCACGTTGGATAAATGCTGTTTGCTGGCTATTGCATAAACCTCACCTTCGCCTAGGAAGTATTAGGAACTATGGCTGCTATGGCTAGCAAATTTAGAAAGACCATTTGTAGAAAAATAGCTAAATGGTTAGATATTTGGCTGTGTAACTAATGGATCCTTAAAGATGAAAACTGTTAGTTTTCATCGTAAATTATTCTGATCTCCTCAGGGTGAGTTTCCAGCATCAAAAGAACGTCCCTTACCATTGGGCCACGAGTTCAGTGGTGTGGTTTATGCTGTTGGTGACAAATCCGTATTTAAAGTTGGGCAGAAAGTTGTCGTCGATCCTAACAGGTAAGCTAATTTCCTTGACTCCGTTTTAAAAATTTCTGATACTGTTTTCTACGTCTGTCTAGTCTAGGCAGTACATAACAGGAAGCTTAGAGTTAATCATTGTAATATCTGTTCATCTATTGTCCATAATAAACCATTTTGAATTTGGATTTATTTTATTGAAACTAGGATGCCACATTTTTCTGGCCCTTTTCGTTGACCTGAAAACCATTTTTTATTGTAATTTGTGGTATTTGATAGTTTGATTGAATAACATTATATTCCCTCAGAGCTTGCAATCTTTGCGATTTCTGTCGTGATGGCAACTACCAGTATTGCCTGACAGCTGGAATCAACAGCACTATCGGTATTTGGAGGGATGGTGGTTGGGCCCAGTATGTGCTGTGCCCTCAGGATCAGGTCTACGCGTTGCCTGATGGAATCACTACGGAGCAGGGTGAGAATTAACTTGTATCCACTTCTAGTTTCTGGCTACTTTAGATGCTCTTCCTGTCTTCAGCTCATTAATAAGCAATAGCACAGGTCTCTCCTCAACACTAAGGATGCATAGAGCATACCTTATATTGCTGCTTCAGTGGGAATTCGGGATATTTCGAGTTGTTTTTTTACTCATCTCTATGTATTTGCAGCTGGCCTCTGTGAGCCTTACTCCTGTGTATCTCATGGATTCGATCGTGCAACTCCTTTATCCATCGGAAGCAAAATTCTAATTGTTGGAGCTGGTATTATTGGTAAGTTTCACGGCCAACAGTTGAAAGCCAATCACATATACACTGTAGTACCCCGAAAATATGTATTTCTATCTAAATAATGTACGTTATGTATACTACTTAATTTCTACAGATGATATTATAGCTCAATAGGTATGACTGCTTACTGAACGGAGGGATGAAAATGTAACGGCCAATACTTATTCCATCCTCATTAGTTCTCATCTTAATTATTAGTAATTGTTTGCCGACAGGTGGATGGTCATTTTTAGAATAATTATTAGTAATGATCATGATTTAAATTTGTTTGTGTCCAAGCCAGTCTTAAAAACTTTAGTAGACGTTGACGTTCTAACAACATAATATATTGCTACCATGTCAATAACAGTCATTATTATTAAGTAATTCGGCATTAATCCTCATACAGCTTATCTATTACAGCTCTTATCAAGTTATCATTACAATAATACTTTTTAATACCGCAACCTAATAGACCACATTCGTAGGTAAGAGTTGATAAATATGTAAACTCTAGATAAACTGTAATAAACACATTATCTTAATGTTATTACGATGTCATATTATGCGATGGAAATTCTGAAGTTCAAAACAAACTGATAGGGGGAACAGATAATATATACTACATAGTCATGGTCGCAATCTGGGTTCCTTCTGGTAGTGCTATGAAGAACAAACAAAGATAAGAATCACACCCAAACCTAAAACAAATGAAATCTCATTATTTAAATCTGTCTTGCCGGATATAGAACGCGGCATCCTTTGAAGGGCAGTTGAGCATAGCTACCGTTATACTATTGGAATTGTTGGAGATGAAAATAATGTTTGCTAGGGTAAGCCTGACATCATTAACCTCGTGTTGCTTAGCAGGTTACACCATGAACAAGGAAGATAGGCTTTAACTCAAGAAGGCCTCTTACATTTGTAACTGTTTCTCGTTTCAGGTAACCTTTGGGTCACTACTCTTCACCATCAAGGTCACAGAGACGTCACAGTTTCTGAAATGAACAAATCCAGGCTTGAGATTGTTAAAGGACTAGGTAAAGAGTAACTCTATACTTATAAACTAACAGATCACAAACATACAGACAAGTCACGAGGTGGTAAGTCGTCAATGTCATTCATGGACATGAGTACCGAAGGCATTACTAGTACTTTGTCGGCTGGTAAAGAGGGGAAAGAAAGTAGTGTCTCGCAAGCACCCAGCGGTTCACGACAAGTTATTTGACAACTGATTCAAACTAGAAAATAGTCGCTAGTAACCCAGGCTATGAGGAGAAATAATAAAGAAATAACATTATAATAACAATATTGATGATATTCTTCTGCGATGGCCTAAAAACAGTCTTGATGATAATCTTCCACAAAGCCTATAAAGCGTCATCTATCACCTTTTGCGAAACTTTGATATGCCATACGATTGAGGTCTCTATGCTGCCCCAATATGGCATGACCAGCTTAGCAACTGTCGTGTCATAAAACATCTAAAACTTAACCAACAACCATTATTTTCAGAAACTGGCTACAGACTAATCACTCCTGATGTTTTGGATAAAGAGAAGCAGCTTTATGACGTTATTATTGACTGCACAGGTAATATGTTGTAACATTTTGATGGTTGCTAGCCAACTAATTTGAGGAATGGATGTATCAAATATTAAAAGCAAATAGCTCCAATGGAATTAAAAGTAAAGATATAAAAGGCCAAAGACTATTATCATAACCATCTTCGTGTTTTAGGTGTGGGCAAAGTTATGGAAATCAGTTTCAACTATTTGAAACATGGCGGCAAGTACGTGCTATTTGGATGCTGTCCTCCTACACATCAGGCTTCGTAAGTTTACCAATATAATTATGCATATGTATAACTAGGAGTTACCCACAGTTCTGCTTGCTAAAATTATATTTCTTAAAGTTCCAAAAAAGAAAGCATAGTAAATTGCATCCCCTTTCTGTTTCTTTTTAACCGATTTCAAAAAAGAAAGAGGTTATCAATTCTATATGTATGTAATATTATTAAGTTTTATCTTTCAAATGACAGATAGATAAGACATGTAATCTTAGATCTCTCGTAAATTAGGTATCTCATAGGTCTATTTCTATGCTAAAATTGATTATAATCGGTTTAACTGTTTTGATGTGAATACGGAACATTCATACAAACATATTAGGTATATAGTTTGACGTTTATTAATAATATACGAATAGTATGGGCATAAACATGTAGTCTTTTTGGTCACCTCAAAAACATTTGTTCTCGAAATATTACAAAATTTAATTGATGATCTCATAAACAAATTGATGGATTCTGTTGATTCTTTTGGCATATGAGACTGATTTAAAGGTTTTTATATTGTTGTTTTAAACTTAGAAGAATACAGTACAAAAGTAAATAAAATTGATATTTTAATAAAGTCAACTTTATTAAGTTTTTCCGCTTTCAGGATAAATCCTTACCAAATTTACGACAAGGAGTTGACCATTATTGGGGTTAAGATTAACCCTTTCAGCTTCCCTAAAGCTATTGGTTGGCTCAAAGCCATGGGCAGCAGGTAAAATAAACAAGTATTACCTATTTTTAAATTATGGTTTTACTTACGCAAATAGATCATCACGAAACTTTAATTGCTTTGTTTACTCGTAGTATTGTTATGTCTAGTAACAAATTTTCTTAAACCTCGTTATTTATACCTTTGCAACGTAAAAATTTAATTGTCATGCAGACTATCAGATCTTTCTGAGTGGCCTGTTATCGCAAACGAATTCAAAAAATGTTCCAATTTTCTAAGTCCTAGTTTTTTCAATTGATTGAGACTGGATATTTTTATTTTATATTTTCAGGTATTTGGACTACGAAAAACTTGGAGTAAAGACATACTCTCTGGCACAGTACCAGGATGCGTTACGCGATTTGAAAGCTGGCAACATTTCGAAGGCTATATTCAAGATTGAATAAATAAAAAATAAAAATAAAAATTTACTCCTAGTTTTATAACTGCCACGGCTTTTGTAAATGACTTAAAAGATAGACTTATACATAGTGATAGAAAAAAACGCACTGCTTTAAAAATTTGTAAGAAAAATGGTCTATGTCACTCGTACTCCATGATCCACGCATGACTCCGCATAATGTTAAAATCCGTTAAGACATTATTTGGACTGTAAAACATGCCGAAGAATTGAACATACATACATACATTATGTTTGGAAAACATTACCGTACTTGCACAATCGATTAAAAATTATGGCCATTGGATTTTTTTTTTCTTTTGGCGAGTGAAAATTTACCGACAAACTGATATCCGGAAACATTTCTTTTACACATAACTCAGAACATCCTGTGAATAACCATGGCAAGGCAATTGAAAATGTCAGTGTGTCAGTAATATAATGACTTCAATGGTGTATTGTTAGTCCACGCGTGGGCGTAGATTCTATACAAATAGATCGAGGTCATGTTAGGTATAATATGTGAAACAGATGACTGTCTGTCTGTCATTAAAGTTCACACATTCACTAAGCTCGATTCCCTAATTAAGTAGAGACATACAATATTGTACATAATTATACATTAGTAACAACGTTTTGGACCATAAGTCTACGTATGTAATTATGTATGTATGTAATTTTTAGTAAGCTCTACAGTTTGTGTTGATTCGACTGAATTATAAATAAATAAACGCTACACACTCACAGCCCTTCGCCCCTATGGGAAACGAACCCAAGACCTTTTTAACAGCAATCCGAGATGTTAACCATTGCGTTGCGACATACAGGTCGTCAATTGTAAGTGACATAGTCTACATAATTTTTTAATGTGACGTAACACCCGTTAAATTTAAATGTTTTATCTGTTGAGATTTTACTTAAAACATTTCTTCTATGCCTATAACCAAACTGTTTCCCAACAGATTTCCTTATAATGTACCTACTTGTAATCTTATGTGAAATAAATCCGAGAAAACTTGAGTTGATTTATTAGTCGTGTTATTCGTAATCATAAACTATATCGATAGTGATATATTAAAATGACACATGATTTTCATAATTCTTTTGTTACAAATAAAATGGTTATTGAAGCAAATTGATGATCCTGTAACATGGCAACGGTTAGGTAACTGTAATAAATTATACACTCAATAAATTATCTAAGTTATACGTGGGGCATAGACAATAATCATTAATAAAATTACTAAAACTGACATTTATTGCTTTAAAAAGTCTCCGTTATGTTTTAAATTCGTGGAGAATAATTTTTAGTAGTTTTAGGGTTCTACATCATTCTGTATAACTAGCGACACGTCTTAGCTTGTCACGGGTGCAATTAATAAGTTTATGTCAACCACCTTATGTCAACCACCGAAAAAAAATTGATCAAAAAAATATAAGTATCTATAAATAACTCGAGTCAGTACAGACAGAATGAGGAAATCGATCGAATCGACTCGTCGTGTGGCTGGGGACTTTAGAGCTAGTTTAAAAAAAAAGTAGCTTAAGTTATTCCTTACTATATTACCTAGCTGTAGCTAGTGGAAGTCCCGTCAAAATCGGTTCAGCCGTTTCAGAGATTAGCCGGATCAAACAGACAGACAGACGGACAAAAATGTGATTTTGGTATGTGTACCGTGTATACATACGTACCAATGCATAAAATAAAAGTTTAATTTTAAAATCAAAAATCACATTCAAAATAATTTAGATATTCATGTAGGTATCAATGATACACTTATGCACGTCAAACATTTTTTTTAATCTACCCCCATTTCGTAAAGGTGCTATGGAGGAGAAGAAATTGGAAAGAAACTCCCTCGCACATCTTCTCTTCTATTACAAACAGACACTTTTTTTTAGTTGTATAGATAATTGATTCTGACACTAACGATGCTCCTCTGGTGCCGGGTGTACTGTTCTTCAAGAAAGTGTTGACTAATCTATTTCTCAATACACAAGTGATGGCCGTCAGTTGACACACTTTCAATAACAGATGGTGAATCATTTGACATTTGGATGTTTATTCGATTTAACTGTACCTTAAAGATTCCATCTGTTTCTGTTTGTGCATACAATGCGGTTTCAAAACACGTGTCCGGAACATTTGGTTGCAATCGTTTTATTATGGACATTGATAAATTAATGGTTAATTTAATGTCTACTAGGGCGTTTATCAAAGGCGTAATATTTCACGTAATTATAGAGAAGTCCATAAATGCTTTACTACACCACTTAACCACTAAGTTTGGCGTTTTCATTACTAAATAATAACTACATAATATGTCAATGAATTAATACTATTTATTAGAAAGAAATAACCGGTTAATTCCGGTTTATACGTTATTACTTATCTGTTCCTTTTCAATTTATAAGTTTCATCAAAAATAATCTTCCGATGAATTTATTTATTTTTGTTTACCTATTTAAGTTTTTCATAAATCAAACCTGAGCGAAGTCGGGTGTTGTTAATCACCAAAGGTTGCCGACCCCTGCTACTGAATAACAAAAACATTTCCTGTTATAATGAGTGAACAAATTTTCATAACTTGTCATGGATATCGTAACACCTATCCTTTGCTCAGAGTTCAAAAGTTGTTAGGGCTGTCAATCGTGTAATTATTTAATTATTTTATTAATCATAATAATAATAATGTAATATTATTAATTATATTTAAACATCTGAAGTTCCTATTAGCAAAATATATTAAATATTAGGTAACCAAGTCAGTTGCTATTGACCCTTGATAATTAAACGTCTCAGATTTGAGGTTATGGCAGGTAAGGTGATTTGTGTACTTAGTTAGTTTCATCCTAAATCACATAATTTTTTTTCGTCTAAGATATTACCTACTAATAGTTTATTTAACCAGAGTCAAAATTTTAACTGTTTAATCATTACAAAAAAAAATTCAAATATATTAAAATTTTATTATTTATTAATTTATCAGTATCTGAGTCTTTGGCAATTCTTAACTTCTCGACAAACAGTACTTATCTTAACATCGGCTTAACGGAAGACCTACTTAACCACATGTCTAAGCTAGGATAAGCTGGGAGGAGCAAACTTATGAAAATACCTGGGAAAACACTCTCGGTATTATTTTCTAAAAATGTGCAGAAATTGGTAAAAGCACCTCGATAGCTAACTAAAGTCCTGGAAAACCCCGTCGATATACGACCGCGGGAAAAACACGGTATCAAGATGACGGAAATGAAAATGATAGTGCTGAACTGATGACACTTTCAGATAACTTTCCATTCGGCTAGTTAAATTACGTTTTCGAACCTACGCTCATACATTTTGCTGTTTTTAAGTTTTAAATTAGTTAATAGTTCGTCGCATTCTCCGTCAAAAAAAATAATACAACAGACCTAATATGGAAACTTAAATGAATAAATAAATGTATGTTTTGATGTTGAAATTAATTTAGTAATATGTATTAATACGCACACACTTTAACAGCTATAGAGGATCTACAGTTAAAACTCTTTTATTAAAATTCTACAATAATTAAATTAATTTAATCCATTTTAAGTACAACTTTCAACTGCCAACCCTATTTCCTTCATGCATTCACTGATTTAATATTTATAGTATGTCAATGCAAGAAATGAATGAGCAGTAGGTATGAAGTGAAATAATATGATTTTAATAAGTCCGAATTTATCGTATCAGTAGGTATACTTTTGCATATAATTGTGGTTTTAAATATCACAGCGCTTTTGCAAACTTTGAAGGTTGGCCCTTTATGAGATGAATTTTAAAATATCCATTCTTATTACCAACACCACATTACACTTACCAAAATAACAGTTTTTGTCTGTCTATCTACCGATCTGTTTACACCAGGTAATCTCCGGAACGGCTGGGCCAATTTTGACGGGACTGGTAGATAGCTGATATAATAAGGAGTAACTTAGGCTCGTTTTTAACATAATCATTCGTTTCGGCATAAATTCCCCTAAGCGAGGGCGGGTCCTTTAATAAAAATAAAATAAAATACGTGTTTATCTATATAAACATAGTGTTTTCGTGTAGGACGGTTGCGTCTTTTTTTTTGCGAAATATTCGATGCTTCTAGAACGATGGCAGAATTCTAAAAAACGCAATAGGGCATCTGTGATAGAGTTAATGTACCGTAGCAATATTATGCTAACAACTTCTAGTAAACACATGTTCGATATGCATGTGTATGATGCAACTTAACTCCGTATTACGAGGAGTGAGAAATACGTGAATTACATTATTACACACATTCATACATTTATGTAGTATATAGTTATCTTTTGTAATATCGGTTATAAATAAATACATGACTTTTAAGTCCAACAATAAAATTAAGCATTTAGAAAGCCAGGAACGATATAATTAAAGTTAAGAATGAGAATTATCTCAATCATGTTAGCTTTGAGAGACTCCGTATCAAAATCAGTTACTTGTTTAGGAGCTGCGAGGGTACCTACATACATACACACAGACGGTCATCATATTATCATGACATATGATAAAATAATTTGCGTTGGACATTAAAAAAATTGTGGATTAAACTAGTAATAATTGATAAAAAACAAAGAATCAGGTAGCTGAAAATTGAGAAAGTATTTTCAAAACAATTGAGACGTATCTAAGGCATCGTTCAATTACGTAACGATTTTTTTTTTTTTTGGCCCCCTTCCCCTGAATGTAACGCACCGTAACGTTTCTCTGTACCCTCCCTCCCCCTCTCTAATCGTTACGTAACACACAAATGACCAATTTTTATCTAAAAATGTTGCCATTTTGCAGAGTTATAAGAATTACTATACCTATTCACTCGTTTTTTTAGTAATAAAAAAACCTCGTAACGCGATGTTCGAACCCCCCTCCCACAAGTAACGCATCATTCATATCATTTTACAAGTCTTCCCCCTTTCCCCAAATTGCATTATGTAGTACATACATACTTGAAAGTATAGACATCCCATAAATTTCGAAATCCGTCTAGCAATTTAGGTTCTAAAGACTGACTTTTTGTAACCTTTAGGTTTCTTATCCTACTAAATAATAAAGCACCTTTATGAGACGATTGTAAATTAAAAAAATAATATCTACGTTGATAAGTGTATCGGAAATTTGAAATCAGAATTTTGTAGTTTTAAGGAAAAAAAAACTAATGAATTGTCTCGGAAAAAATTTTGTCTGTCATCACGATGAGACATACTGTATATTTATTTAAATTAATTCATAATCTAATACCTTCCAGTATTAATGGTATTATTTAGTTTTGTTTTCAATACAGAGTACAAAACTCCGCAAATATGATTAGCTATTTATTTACCAATTTGACTAAATTTATCTTGTATTTTTTTCATTATTTCGGGGATTATTAAAATATTTTAACAGTATTTTAAGTTATTAATTTTGATTTAATTTTTATGATAAAGTTGATATTACATCATTCTTAGATAATTATCCGATTATCGGGTTCATTTTGGTCAAACCGATGGATCTTTGTAAATGCCAATCATGCTAAAAGTTGGTACCTACATAAATATGGTACTTATAACGTGTAGGTAACTTTTATTTTGATTTAATATGAAAAAGATATTTTCCCCAAAACACGTTCTTTGACCTTTTATGACGTGTTTTTCAATTCTCTTGCATGTCATTATAAACGGATTCCACTGTATACATTAAGTAGCCCTAGCGCTTTTGCTCTCAGGGGCTCCCAATTTCAGCAATTCAAATTTTTCTAGGTTATGTCTATGAAACATTGTAGAATTGGCGGGAAACCTTAGCTACCAACCTTACTATGATCTTCAATCGTACCACTACGCAGTACGTTCGTCCTTTACTCATATTATGGGTCAAAGTTACAATGAATGCGATAATATGCTAATTTTCTCATATGCGTGGAAATGGAGCGATTTTTAAGGCGCAACTATCCAGATTTAACCGGTTTGAACCACTTTTTTATTACAATTAACCAGTTCATTGAAGTTGAGCATTTAAAACGAATAAAATTGAATGTTTCTAAAGTTCGTCTATTATAAATACCGCAGATATCTATAATAGGTACTCGTAATAATATGTTAATACGTCTAGGGTTGCACTTTCTGTACTATTTTAATTATAACGCAGTCACGTACAAGCTTGAGGTTTAGTATTAAAAACAATATGGAAAAATTGCACTTAATTTAATTGTATGCAATTATGTTAGAAATACATTTAATAAAAAAAAATGGATACGCACACAGTATCGGTTTTCTTTGTAACCGTGATAACGTTTAAGTTCCCTAGATGGCGCTACGAATAGGTTCCTTGGGTAATAGAATAGGAAGCTCATAAACATATTCTTTAATAACGATCATATCGACCCAATAGATTATGGTCAAATTTGGATCATAGAGCGGGTCCTTTAGGGAAGGCTTTTTTCCAAGTTTTTTGATTCTCAAGGGTTACAACGTTTTATACATAATAATGGCTAGAAACATTAGATATCTATACATAAAATTCTCATGTATTCATAGTGCCAAATATAGTTAAATTAAATGTCTATATTATTATTCGGATCACCTGAGGAGAATCTAATTTTCTACTACCTCAATTCTATTCAGGGCTATCAAGGAAAGCAAAAAAAAATCTTTTTTTTTCATTTTTATTACTAACCTTTGCATACAGCTAAAATAAAATTTTATCACGATATTTAAATCTCATAACGAGGGATGCTAACCAATACAATAAAAAAATATAGGAATAAATCTTTATTTTTTTATTTGTATTATTTTATCGTAGCTTAAATCGCTAAAATAAAATTTAATCACGACATTTAAATCTCTAAAAATCTTTTAATTACGTGCAGACTAGGCCTTAATACGCAAATTCCATATTAGTACCAACATGACATAATTTAGTACAGAAAAATTGCAAAGCGTTTAAAATGATAACGGCGTCTGACATTGGTAATATTTACTGCAAACGGTAATTGTTGTGGCGATAGATCTTGAGATATACCGTAATATATTAAAGGTTTTAGGTTAGTTACAACCAAGGAATTTCAGTCAACCTTCCCTATTCTACCTTATAAACAACGGATAAGGAATCCCTAATAAAAAACACCTGAGCTATGTAGTCTTTGTACATTTCATTTTAATCCAGACCTATATACCCATTATGACATTAGGTATGACTTTTCTCTAAAGGTTATTGCTACACTCCATCTATGAAGGTAAATATCTGGTGGTGGAAGGTGGTACCGTCAAAAACTCGAGAAATCGAAGGGGTAAGTCGTTAATTTTTTTACCGAAAATGACCACCAGATGGTTCTGCTAATTTGTCGGATTTCTTGGCAAAAGAGATGCTAATAAACAATACACTAGTATTAATACCCTTCGTTTACGTTGTGCTATCTTGTATTATGGACTTTGGAACTATGGGAGTCGTTTCTCGTTACTCAGCTACAAGCATGATGTTTAAAACTCTTTTGTTTAAAAATTTGTATAGTGCCAATACTACAAGGATCTTTTCGTCAACTTTATTTTTACGAGTAGTTAGACGCCTTAGTGGGCGGTTGCGATAATTTATTTTATAGTAAAGTACGTTTATTTGTCGACTTTTAAAATGCCAATATTTTTCAATTAAAGGTACCTATAGAAAAGAACCGATGTATTGTAAATCCTTCACTCAAATCATCGTACGCCCGCATTGTAAGCACCACCAATTACCTATATGCTGTAATATGAAATACGAATCAGCCAGTACTTATTATGAAAGTAACGGAAATTGACTCTAGTTTCCATAACGACATTCAGAAATAGAACTCTATAGTTTATATAGCTGTGCGTTCCGTTTACTCAAAACTCTTCCATCAAAAGCTCTATACACTATAATCTCCATGCGACTAGCTTACTAAAAACTATTACGTATTTTTCATTAGTTATTTCTTTCTTCTTTAGTTACTCATATTTCTTTTTCATTACTGAACGTTAAACCGCAGTGGTGGTGACATGGTCTTGGTGGTAAAGCGCGCTAACTTAGAAGAATCTTCTAAGTTGTCTTGGAGACATTAAACTCTAATGGGAATTAGAATACCCATGTAGAGAACTTATTGAAGTCCTTCGCGTAACACATAATAAAAGAGGACGCAAATTTTTAATTACAATAGGCAGTGATCAGCTTAATTTCATAGCTTATTGGCTCATACGTTGATTGCTAAACCCGCTCTTATAGACTGACAGTCTTTCTTACAAACCTACTTGTGGTTGCACTACCAACTTGTTTGTTAATCCCATTACAAAATAAAAGAATGAATTGTTAAACATTAAAATTAAAAGAACACAGACTACGACCTATACAATAACTAAAACTTTTCCGACGATTTAAACTATTCTTTTAAAACAAGACATTTGACACGCAATGCCGATGCATTTCTCTAACGCCTTGACCTACTCTAAAAAGAAAACAAACATGGCCACACAAAACGCGATTAGTTCCAACAATTGTGCTTCGTGTTTCAGTTTAAAAAGAGATTTAAATAAAAATAAGCCATCCCGTACAAACGTATCTTTAGATCGATCGAGTGACCCACATTCACGTGTGCTCATGGCATTGTGATCGAAGGCTCTTGCGCTGATGAATTTAAAAAAAAGTCTGCGATGAACGACACCTCATTCCGTTTTTGGAAGCCATGCCGTGCACACGTGTCATTAATTTTTATTTGTATAAATTCGATTTAAATTTATAGTGAATTTTATTACTAATTATGGTATAGATAAAAACCATCAACTTCAAAAGACATTTTTTAATTATCGAATTTAAAATAAACCATTAAAGTGGAAAAAAAGTGTTAACGGACTTAACGTTTTAAACATCGAATAATTTAAGACAGTGACATAAAAATCCGTTTACGTCCCATTTGACATTCAAAATAAGAATAAAAATGTTACGAAATCTACTACTTCTTATTATCATTGCTAACTTAAGTGATGCCACTACGTTTATTAATCATATTAACCATATGGAGTACTACCGAAACAGGACCAGGCCTTCAAAGGCCTTCTCAAGTTTTTCCACCAACTATTTGAACCAGAACTTAGTGCCAAATCCAGGGAAGGGTGACAAACATGAAAAAGTGCAGTGCGGGACTCGAACCGTAGACTTTAACTTGAAGAGAACGGGGAAAATTGTTGGAGGCTCTGAGGCACCGTATGGTGCATTTCCTTGGCAAGTAAGTACTCGGAAATGTTTTTAAATGGTTTACCCTAAAAGAAATCCAGCGCCGAATTTTTACTTCAAGTAGGAGATTTTGCTTAAACTGCCTAATTCAATCAGAAAAAAACTTTAAAAAATGAGTTTTAGATAATTAAAATCAAATAACTTACTTCCGGAATTGAAATTCTTATCTATTTTTTTTTATATTTCTACGCAAAAATTATTGAACAATTACGAAATATTTTAGAAAAGTTTCGCACATAATGATTTTGTAGGTGGGTGGTCATAAGAGTACCTATTATTTTTATAAAACGCACTCATAACTAATGACAATACCTAATAATATTAAATTAACATAACCACTAGTGCGGTTACTGGCAAGTAAATATACGTGACCCAAAAACACTTAAAAACCAAACAATCCCATTACAATGTTTTAAACCGTCTTACATAATTCCATTTCTTACTTAACCTCTTTTCGCGAAGCTCGGAACGAATTGAATCAAGCAATAATCACCCATAAGCCTTAAGGTACAAGGTTTAAATGCTGCTTGAAACAAATTCGCATCATTTACCATAATAAGCCCGCGAAGTTTTAACAAAGCGCGCCAAAAGAATCAATCACCTCTTGACACTTCGTGGGCATATTGCATCGTTCGGATTGTTCGAAAACGAATACTCATTATTTTTTATACTTTCACTTTTGCATCAATAGTGTCAATTTCTTTATTTCTTTTGTAATATAACGCAATTTTTGGTTATATAATTTATGGATAATACTTTTGGCTCTTCAATTTCAATACGAACATTACGCACTAACAATATAAACATAGGACATAGTAGATACGGTTATTATTATTATTAGATCCTCCTGCACCTACATTATTAATGCAGAAATAGCATAATTCAAGCAAATTTCTTTAATAGGCATGGTACAAGGTAATTTATTGCTGCATTGAATTGAATTAATTCATCTATTTCATAAAAAAATAAAAATTAAAATTCGGAATTGTGTTTCCAAAACAAAACATTGTAGTTATTATATAACTACGAAAAAAATATAGATAAACTTAAGAATTTGTTTTGCAAAAAAGGGGCTTATTTACTTTATTTTAAACACCTAATAGTCAGTGGCTCAATGTTCTTGAAATACTAGATTATTGTAATCAATTTTATTTATATCATCTAAGCCTTTAATTAAAAACAAAAGCAATAAATAAAATTAAATGCAATACTGCTCATTAATTGTTTATCATTATCACTATAATAATTATTATTGATACCTATACTATGTAAGAATTATTGATCGTACTTAAATCCCCGATAATTTTTTGCTTATATTCTTACAAGCGACCCCCGAAAACGAATCAAAAGACCCATCACATAGATCTTTGCATTTTTCAGAACCTAAACAATACCGAATTCCAAATTTAGAAGTAAATCCATCTGCCTGCCAGGTATAGGGTGAATTTCAACAAAAGGCTTTTTATTATCATTTTGGTGGGATTTTTCTATTTTAACTCTACCTGCATATTTTTAGTGGCAAATAAATATTTAGCTTTTTTGGTAATATTAATATTGTATGCCATCAAATATGATCAAAACTAACATAAATATTTATGGTTAAATTTTTAAGAGTCCACTGAAATGAAAAGTGTCCATCGAAATTATTATGACAAAAATGTCCACCGAAGTGATAAAAATGACCACTGGAATGATAGTTATTACAATTGTTAAAACAATGTCAACACTACTAACACAAAACAGTACTTTCGGCCAATCTGAATACACAATTAAAAAATAAAATAAATGAGTTTCGCACGATTTATAACGGCCATCGAAATGAAAAGTTTAAAGCAAAAAAATTGACCCCATATCACTGAAATGATATACTTACTTTTATTGGCGGGAATCAAAAGACTTAGTGGACGATATACATATATGCACCGAGAGCTCGAGCCGGATTGATCCGAACCGAGGAAAGGTAAGAGGGGCGCAATAACGCAATATTGTAGGTACTATTGTACTAAAACTTACTGTCCTCTGAAATGATAACTTTTTTCAGGACAAAAGTTGACTGCCAGTCAAATGGATTAGAAAGAAGATAAATAACCAAAAATGGTTTTTGTTGATAGATTATATTATAATTTAACGATACCAAAATCGATTTAAATCCAAATAATGAATATATTTGCAGGAGAAGGTATTTTATGAGCGGAAATGGGTTCAGGACAGGCCATCGTGATGATAAAATGACACTAACATATTTTTTTTCAGTGTAATAGAGGCTATAACTGAATGACTTTAATTGCCAAGGTAGAGAGGTACTTACTTTATTAAGAAAAAATATACAAAATCAAAAACTCGCACATTGCACTACCGTTTTCAGGTTTGCCGTGTACTTTTTGTGCTTGTGCAATTCACCCTATAAAGAATATATCTTTTTCTTCCGTGGGTAATACCACAGAGCAAGGAATGTATATGTATACTATACAGATAATACACCTAACATTTTTTTTTTATTTCAGGTTGATGTTCAAATGTTAGATACAGATAAGTTAACGTTCGAACATCACTGCGGTGGCGCTGTAATCGCAGAACGCCTAGTTTTGTCTGCTGCGCATTGCTTCGATAAGGTGCGTATTGTAGGAACATCAAATGAACACTTGTACAGGGTAATTTTTAAAAGAGTACAATATTACACTCCTAGATTTTTTCGTAGTGGTGTTGTCCTATATTATATTCCCTTGGACAGTTTTAGATTTGCTCGTAAAGCTGTTCTACATATTCCCTAGATGGCGCTAACAATAGTTTCCTTTTTTAATAAAAGATGGCGCTGAAATTTATTCTTAATACGTATACTATAGATCCTAATCCAAACGTAATTAATGATTATCTAATTTTGACCACAGAGTGTTGTAATTATAATTATTATCTGTTATGTATAAACTGGTTGGGAACCGAAAGAATAAGCTACAAGTCCGTTTCTTTCTAGATTTTTAACTACAAAAACTTAATAATATTAAAGCTTAATAACAATAGGTATAATTTGCTATAGTAAATTAGAATGAAATCAAACTAAAACGGTATACTAGTACATTCTTATCACTATGTCACGTCCTAATTCATCTATTTCCTGTGTCAGTATGTCGTGAGTAACAAGTTAGTTATTGCAATAATTATTATTAACTATAATTAGGACGCTCTTTAGGTCAGCGATAGAGCGTAGTGAAATCTAATAAAATTTGTCGTTAGCGTTTAACTGTAGTTCTTGATATTAAGCAATTAGTTGTCATTAATAAAAAAACAGATGCGACAGTGAAAAATTGGGGATGGACAAAAAAAAATACGTAGCCTGTCTATTCCAAGAATGAAGACAAATCCAATGATACCTCAAGTTATATCGAAATCCATCAAGCAGTTTAGATTGTAGGGCATGCCAAAGAAATTAATAGACATACATTCATAATATTTGTTGCAATGGCAACATTAAAATTGTACCTAAATTCTGTATTTCTAATTTAAAATGAGAGAATTTCGAATTCGTTCCTTTGTTTTCCTTTTCGTTGTTCAGTTCGATTCTAAACGGTTTGCTTGTTTGATTGATACTGTTGTAGGTACTTTTATATAAGTATTAAGAATGTTAAATAAAAAGTTAATCAAGTAAAAGTGATATTATTATTTTATACAGTCCATGCCAATACATGCAATATTCTCGAGAACCATTACCATCCTTGCGGTTAGTAACATTAGGTAGGTACCTACCCTCTGGTTTTACCAACTCGTAAAAGGCTGCTAGATCAACCGCATCTTTACCTAATTTTTACTCTGGTTCCATTTGGTACCTACCTACTACCCCATTCTGGTAAAAGGTTGCTAGATCAACCGCATCTTAATTTTTATCTGGTTCCAGCAACCTCTTCAGCTCGATCATATCAGGCTGGTCGTCGGCGAGCACCGCCTGAAAGTCCTGGACAAGCATGAGAACCGGTTCCTGGCGGAGAAGGTGGTCCCTCATCCAGATTTCCGGAGAAGTAAGTCATGAAACTAACTCCTTAAAAACTACACACTACACAGTACATACAATCATATTAAAATCTTTGACTATTGGCTATTATTAAGTTACGTCATATGTATAACTAGAAGTCGCCGGCGGCTCCGCCCGCGTAATTTTCCCGTTTCTGGAATATTTTATTTTGCTGCTCCTCTACTATTCATCATAGCGTAATGTTATATAACCTATAATGTTTCCTCGATAAATGGACTAACTAAAACTAAAAGGATTTTTCAAATCAGTCCAGTAGTTAGTATTAGCGCGTTCAAACAAACAAACTCTTCAGCTTTATAATTATTAGTGTAGATAACTCGTATTTTTCATGGACGTCGCTAATGGAGGAGGGGGAAGGGGTAGATGCTGACTTGATATATACTTGTCTCCCTACTTCCCTTCTGGAATTGCGACATCGCTTAGCAACGCTCATGAAATCTTTTTAGTTATGAATCCCTAATTATGCGTAGGTACACGTCAGTGGCGGACAAACTTATCAGCCCAAGAGCCAAATATGAACATTACAGCAATTAAAAATAATTGGGAACCAAATCTGCTTGTTTCGTAAACTTTTATTGCACCAAATAAGTAGTAGGTACACTAAATAAAACTAAATTTCATAATTTTTTTTAATGAAAATATTATTACGCCTTTCGTATTTGTGCCAGAGCTGCCACTTTTCTGACCACTGGGCTACGCATTAGTAACAAACAAATCCGTGGCATATTAACTATGTATTATTTTTCAAATAATTTAGACCTTTAATACATCATAATTTAAAACACATAACCGATTCCTTAATCTACTTTACTACCCATCTATGAAAGAACGTTACCAAAATTGCTACATGATGTTTGAACGAAATTAACAACAAATTAAGCAAGATAATAATCCCTGGCATAAAAACCACTAAATATATTTAACGATAATAATATTTTTGTTTATCAGACGGACCTCACAGCAACGACATTGCGTTGATAGTGGTGTCACGTGGCGGCAACGGCATGCAGTTCAATTCGCACGTGCGCCCTATTTGTCTGCCGGGGCATGAAGCCCCCTCGTGGTGCGCTGTAAGCGGTTGGGGGTTTCAAGCAGGTAGGGGGTAAAAGGACTATTAATTCCACTGAAAAATAAGAGCACGTACAGTTTTGCCATGTCTTTCCGTCCGTCCGTCTCTTGGGTCTATCTCAGACACCTTTAGAGCTACAAAGTAGTGATAATTAAGTTGAAAGAGGTGTCACGTGCGCCCTATTTGTCTGCCGGGGCGTGAAGCCCCCTCGTGGTGCGTTGACAGCGGTTGGGGGCTTCAAGCAGGTGGGGGGTAAAAATAAGACTATCTCTTTTTAATTGTAAGTATTTAAAAATCGGAACGTTTTTAGATTTGCCATGTCTGTCCATCTTGGGTTTAGCTTAGCGACCCCTAGGTCTAGAAATTAGTAAACATTGCG
>LGAG01000459.1:775298-808173 GCA_001278395.1 Lerema accius
AGCTATACTTATTATTATAGCTTCGTGATAAAAAAAAACTGGATATCATTTTACTGTCGTATCTTTATTTATTTTAACTTCTCGCCATGAATATTGAATATGTGATCAGAATTTGTGAATATTTGGCAAACAAGAAATTGGCATAATTTGGATGCCAGCGTGCGCGTCGTCAGTTCTTATTAACCTGGCCTTCATTACGGCTTAGTGCTTTAATTATCGCATTTAATGACACTAATTAACACGTTTAGTAACTCAATTTTTAATTACTAAGCGCAAAATCTTGCGAATTTATAGCAGAACTCCATCAATGTAGTTACGTATACCGACAAAAATTTTAGTGTGACAATTACAATTCTAAGCCGTTAAACTCTAAGAATAACATTTAATCTAAATGCAGCCTTAAAATTAGTGAATTAGCATCGTCGCTAATTTTGTTGCCATGGTAACTACCACAGCGTAATGTAGACGGGCGGATATACTATACAAGTATACATATACGTTTTTAATGTCTCTCTATTTTTTTGTAGTTTTACGTTTATTTAGCCATCGACTCTACATCAGCTCTACTGTTTATTTCATACATTTCTCTACTTAACTATGTTATATTCAAATCATTATTACCAACATTACGTCAAAAATAACAATGAAATAAACTTTCATAAAATCATTATTTAACTGACTGACAAATAATTATATTATAGACTACAATTAAGTGTAAAAGTGCCATTGCTATTGATCACTAAGTTAATTAATTGAAGATTAGTGTCATTATTTAATTGCTTATTATTATTTATTATTGGCTCTAGTTACGTTTAACTTACGTAATATTGGTAGATATATGTTCTTGAACACACTGTCGATAAGAAATCTAAGGGCACATGATAAGAAGCGACACATCTATATATTAGCAATAAATGTTCATACCTAAATATAGGTATGTCTCATTCGTAAGGCACTGAGGATGCTGTGTTGAGAAATGTTAAATAGGTATTTAAAAGCTGTCACATTACTGAACAAATGGCTTTATCCGACTACACCAGAAGTAGGATAATGTTTTTCGAGCGTATGTACTTGAATGTTTTCTTTAACACGTTCTACATACTAAAAGGCTTGACGTATTCCAACGTTTGAGGTGTCATTAAATTTGTCCCTGTAGAAGTGCCATACACTATAATTTTTTTTAATACCTGCCAATTTTAAGCAGGCTTTTAATTTTTCTGTTAATGATAATTTATTAAATACAAATAGCACACGAACTGGTGGGTTATTCGTCATCTCGCCATACATTTAGTAATGGTGGTAGTTTATTAAAATATCAATTTAGTAATATTGACGTAAGATCTTCCTAAATATTCTTAGCTAGAATATCGAGGAAGTTTTATAAACCTGCCCAATAGGTAGACTTATTACTTCCTTGATGTATTTAAGCTAAAACATTCAACGATTTTAGAATTCGAATTTTTGCATTTGATTTTTGCAACAATACATTAACGACGAAGGATATAAGACCAAATAGGAATCTGGTCACAAAATTAGCAACATTTCCGTTTTTACAAGGTTTTTCATAGTTAGAGAATTGATACGAATTTGGAGCATTTTGTAATAATAATTGCAAAAGAGGCATTAAAATAATTATGTGAGTGAAACACACAAGAGGCGTAGACACGTAATTCTAAAAAAGATTAATTGTTGAAATTAGGTTCAAATAGTACCTATATAAGTATATATTTTTTATCAAAAAATATATATTTTATCAAAAGCCGCAATAAAGAATTATGATTTATCACACATTATGTTATCGCCACTTTGCGTACCTATTTATTTAATTCATTGAAATTGATTTTAGGATTTAATTTTTTCTCATTTTTATAGACGTTTTTTATTAACCATATTATTGTATAGGTAGACGGTGTAGGTATGTATAAACAAGTAATATCATAATTTCTGCTTATAAATAAATAGGTTATCGAATAATTAATAAAAGATCAATGAAAACGTCACCAACTGGACTCGACCAGCCGTCATAGCTCACACAATCTCAGACTTGCTCGTAATAGTGTCTGACTTTGTCACTAGATGGCGTTGTTACGTATTTCTTAGTACCGATCCTATCGATTTCCATCCAGACATAATGAATTATGGTCCAATTTCGACCATGTTCCTCTAGTATTTAAATAAAAAAAGGAGATTGTAAAGTTAGTTATAAGACGTTTATGTATAAGCTATGAACATATTATGTAAAGATTTATATATAATTTCATATTATATATATTTTGTTTCAGATTTGCAGCTGCTAGTGTCGAAATAAGTGGTGGAACAGTTTCGTACAATAACAATTTCGTAAATATAACAACAATAACATAATCATTAATAACAGGACTACAAACGCTAAGTGACTAAAGAGAGATATCTCAATAATTTAAACATATATAAATTATAATTATAGTTAAATTTATTAAAGTCCTAATTAATAAATATCTAAGTGTATCATAAATTATTAAATAATTACGTATACAAAGTGATTGGTTATGTCTAGTGAATTTTGTAATTGTTAATAACATTGTAATTAAATAAAATTACATTGTAATCAATTCAAAATTACAAAAAGGTGCAGTGTCGGCAACGGCGACTCTTCGACATGATGCTAACTTTTAACCGTAAGTTTTAAATTTTTTTACCTTTTGTTCAGTGTTATTTTACATAATTGCATGATACCATGTATTTATTTGTCATTAGGTAGTTACTATTAGTGTTTAAATAAATTAATAGCCTTGTTTTGTAATTAATTTGATTGTTATACAGCGTGTTCGATTTTAGTTTTATTTGTATTGTTATGGTAATTGTCGACAAATGTGTTGACGAAGTAAGAGATGGTACCTAAAAGGCCATTTTTGCCTGTTATATCAGTAATACCGAAGAGGTCACCGATGCGTTGACAGCCAAGAAGCGGGAAAAAGAATTTATAATACTCGCTTTCAAACCCAGATTGGAAACACGGGGTCGTATTTACACTTGCCTATGTTTGGGGGAGCTGGCCCCCCTAAATCACATATAAATTTAAATCGAGTTATTTAAAAAAACATGCTCAAGCACCTTATTAAATACCATTAACAGTGAAATCAAAGACTAGTTAAAGAAAAAGTAAAAAAACATGATTTTTTTTAATCAAAAATATGTGTCAACAAAAACAAATCATGTCTTTTATCCACCTCATCTATACACTGAATTAAAAACGCCCTGTATCTTCCTAAGTTAATAATCCAATTGCTCGTGAAGCAGGAGGTATGGGTCAAAGCTACAAGAGCGCTATAACACTGTTATTGCGACGACTGTAGCACCCAGGGGTCACTCAATAACCCCTCTGTTGTGAAATTATTATATCTATACACACTACTACGTGTTGAATAATAAAATCTCTTATAATTAAGAGAAATATGATTATGAATAACTGTACATTATAAGACGCCGAAGGATTTATGGCACATTATATACATACATTAATAATTGAAGAGTTCAACTTCGGACTCTATTGAGTACGATGTAATTAGTATTTGGTATTGTTTTAGTTTGAATTAAGAACCCTGGCCGTTTGTTAGATATTTTTTATCGCTTTAATTTTTTTTATGCGCACAATAATTTGACCAATTTTTTAGAACATTTAATTTTTCTCTTTGACACGATACCTGTAGCTCTGAACATTAGACCGTGATGTTTTGATCTATAACTCAAAAACTACTTAACGGATTTTAATAAAATTGACACTGTTTAATAAGTTGGAGTAAATAGAGTCGAATAAACAAAGAATGGTTCAAATCTGATTAGTCATTTTGGTACTACGCGTAGCAAAATAAAAAAATAAAAATTTGTTGTGGTTCTGCGTATTTGTGCGTAGGTATAAACTATAGGCAGATGCAACAAGGACATGTGACCAGTTTTTAACATTATGTAAATTATATTACCTTTTGATTCAGGAAGATATTCTCTGTTTTAACAATAAAAACCGCAACATTAAAAGTTGAGGCCATAGGCGTGGTTTTGACAAATACAGATGACTAATTTCTACACCCACGAAAATACAAAAAGTACAGCATACATTCATAAAGATGAATGAAAAAAGCGGGCACAGGACACGTTAAGCCGTCGGTCCCGGTTGTTATCGTTAGATGACAATCGTTAATTCTTGTCGGAGGCCCTTGGACGGCATAAAAATTTCCGACACTTGGGTTGGCCACTAACCCCTCCGCCAATCCGCGCTGAAGCAGCGTGATGGAGTATGCTCTAGGCCTCCTCAGTTATGAGGAGAGACCCGTGCTCAATAGTGGACCGTTAATAGGTTGAGGCCAATAAAAAATGCTGAAAATTTAAAAGGTATTTTCAAAAAATTTATAGTCTATGTCACTTTTAATAAAATAGAGACGAATCTAAAGACACCCTGTATGTTAGAATTCGTCAAGACGTTTAGGTACTAGGGCTTGTCAAAGAAATTATATGTTAATTATTGTACAATATACTATATACAACATACTGTATTGTACGCTTGAAAAACATTTTCTCCATGCGCATTCGGGTAAAAATAAAAATATCTAACCTCAAGATAATTACAGCCTTGTGCCAGACGGACAAACGGACAGACAGACGCAAGGACGATTCGATGCGATGGTTTTTATCACTTATCGTAACCCCAAAAAGGCTGTTTACCAAACTTTTATACAACCTTTTTGCATATATTTTTAACTGTAAAATAATATCGGCTAGCGAAGACAAAGCGAAACAAAAACCAAATAGTTCACTAACTACAATTATAATAGATTATAGTTTTTTGCAAACCTGCTATCAAAACGTTGAAAGCAATTTGTGGTTATGATGTTGGAATTTTACCAACTAGGTGGAAAACTACCTCAATAATATCCGGGTTGTAGACCGAATTAAATTAATATGATATATGACGTGTTATTGTTTCCATGGTATTTAATTGATCACCTGAAATAAAACGGTAACTAAGGATTCAACTTTGGTAAAACCAATAAATACGTCATAAAGTTATGACGTTTTTGGATGGAACATTTTGTTAATCAATGTATTTATAAGACAAGTTTTATGTGAATAACCTTCATATTTACCCTTCTCCGCTAGGTGTAGGGTAATGTTTGTCAAGCGTATGTATGTATATTTTTTTGGCATGCTCTACAGCTTAAACGGTGCCGGCGATGAATTTCTACATGTGAATTAAGCTATATTTTTTTTATTCCCCTGTAATAATAGAACTAACTTCCGTGGTCCCCACACTAACGAATTAACGTCAACTAATATTCTCATTTACATCTATTACTAACAGGACTTAATAACCAACTAACAGTCCCGCCTTAGTCCCTACTCGAAGTTTGTTACGATGTCCATGGACGGCAGGGGTTGGTGGCACTGTCAGCTCGTTTGCTATCTTAAAATCAAGAAAAAAAAAATTTAAGCAGTCAGGATTTTTTGTTTTTTTTTTCTTATTGATAATAGTAATTACTAGTTAACTTTTCCACTACTAAAATAAAACCTTTCTTAGGTTTCAACCTGGGTAAAACCAATAAATACGTCACTAAAGTTATGACGTAGTTTTCAAGCCAACGTCCGAATTAAAACAGACACTATTAATTGCAATAAATGAATAATTTATAAGGTTCATAATCTATTCATTACTAGAATAAAAAATTCATTTACATCATACGTAAACAGCGACCTAAATCAAAACAGGTAATTCCCATGTCTTTCTCTCTCTTCTTTGTATGGAATTAGAGTGAGAGCGAAGCTATATGAGTCAAAGTAACTTGTAAGAATTTTGTTTTGTTTGTCAATGCACTTATGGTATTTAAATGACCTTTATATTTACCCCTTTGCGTCAGAAGGGGATTATGTTTCTTGAGAGTAGATATGTATGTATGTACCTACATTTCTTTGAGACGCTCTCCAGCCCTAAGAGCTCACGGATTTGAAGACGTAAGGAGGATTAGATTCGTCTACAATTTGATTGTGACATTCCTACTAAAATTATAAATGCGACAGTAACTCTCTCTGTCTGCTACGCTGTCACGCCTGAACCGATTTTGATGAAATTCGGTATGAAGATAGAACTGAACTTGGGAAAGGACATAGGATACTTTTTATCGCAAAAAAGTCGCGCGATATAACCGAATTCCACGCGGGCGAAGCCGCGGGCGACAAGCTAGAGTACCTAGACTTTTTTTGGTTTATTCTCCTTTTTAAAATAGAGTTATGGTTTATTCTCCTTTTTAAAATAGATAAACAATGTCTATTAAAAATAACTTGTTTATTATTACATCTTGATCCATCATCGACGCTTATCAACGCGGATCTACCTTAAACTGTTTGTTTTCAACAACGTAAGCACGTAATCAATTAAAACTGCATTAAGACACATACATTTTAACTAATCAATCAATAACGCATTAAAGTTCTATCAGTTTATGCGTCAATCAAGCGGTTTTTGCCCGTACGTTTGCCCCAGTTCTAAAGGAAGTCGACGTATTAAAGTAATGATTTGCTTTCATTCCTACACCGGTAGAGGGCGGTAGTAGTCACAGTAAAAGCAATATACTTTGATTAAAGGTACCTTTATACGAACGTCTCCTGAATTTTATATCCGACGCTAAAAGTCTCAATTAAAACTTGAGATTTCTTTTCTTAGAACTCCGTAGCAAATTCTGAAACCTTAATTTTGCTATTATAAATCTGCTAAGGCCATTTATTGAGTTAAGGATAGCGAATGAAGATTAAAAGCTGTACCGCGCGAGTTTTTTGCGATTCTCGCTTATTGGAATTAATTATTTCATTGTTAATCCAGTGGTATAATTAACCTTTGGATGTAGACGATACATTCGAAACTAGGTACATCGCTAAACTGTATCCCCCGATTTAGTTACCATTAGGTTTTAGGATTGCCCCCGTATGGTACCAAATTTAAAGATGAATTCACGTCAAAACACTTAAAATTCAACATTCAAATTTCAAGCTAACTGGAAATCGAATCCAGGACTCATTAAGCGACAATCATTGGTAACTATTGCTCCATACTGATCGTCTACAAAATCTTTGAAATCAATATCCAATCTACGTAGTTACCTATGAGTAAGACGAACTCTCTATAATTACATTATACTTACTAGAAATCGACGGCGGCTCTGCCCGCGTAATTTTCCCGTTTCTGGAATATTTTTTTTTTCTATACATCTTAGCGTGATGTTATATAGCCTATAGGCTTTCTCGATAAATGGCCTATCTTACACTAAAAGAATTTTTCAAATCGGTCCAGTAGTTCCTGAGATTAGCGCGTTCAAACAAACAAACAAACTCTTCAGCTTTATAATATTAATATACTCGTAGATACCATAGATAGAAACTGCACCGGCACGTAAATTGATACAGCGTGATCAATCGCAGTTTCTAGAGAGGTTTATGTATTCTGATTGTAGTAATATTTCATCTGATTACTCGTCATTACCACCAATTCTACCAGTACAGTTGACGTTGATATTTATATTTGATCTAAAAGAACATTATTTGACGACCCCATAGCCTAGTTTGGTAGTGACCCTGCCTGCCCTGCGAAGCGAGTAGTCCCGGGTTCGAGTCCCGGCCGGGGCAGACATTTATGTGACAGATAAATGTTTGTTCTCGGGTCATGGGTGTTAGTGATGTGTTATTATTGTTGTCCATGCCACCCGCGACACAGGGAATCCTACTGCGGGGGTATGAGTGTGTTAGTGTTTATTTATTTAGGTTGCTGATACAGTCGGGAGGAGTGACCTTTCGAAAACACTATTAACGAGCCCTGAAAATAATCTAGACATAATGTTCTTGCCATAATGAATCAAACGAGACCTATTTCGTTGGGGTTGTGTAGTTCACGTAAGTTCCCATAGTTCCCAATTTCATTAAAATATTCATTCATGTTATTAATTATATGCATGCAAAATTTCAGCTTAATCGGACACTGGGAAGTTGATTTTCTAGGGGGCAGTCAGATATTTATGGCGCTTAGGGGTGTCAGATATTTATGGCACCTAGGAGGAGTCAGATATTTTTGGACGTGACTATACAATAAAATAAAACATTAATCTTTAATGTTCTCGTAGATCATGAACATCGACCGGTTAGAATGCCTAGATGTCCTAGATAAAATTAAATCATAGGTTCCGTTAATTTGGCAACACTTGTTTCTCTAGCTGTACCAGCGATCATTATGGCTGTAACCTACTTTATTGCAGACGAAATCAATTATAATATTGACTATACCTAGGCCATAGACCCTGGGTTCCTAACCTGGGGGTAATTACCCCCGCGGGGGTAAATCAGCAATTTTTTGGGGGTAACGAAGAACCTATTTATTAGGTTTGTAAAATAAAAAAATAAGAAAGAATTTACTTATATTGTCTGTTTACGATAACATTTAAAGATGGGGTAAAATTAGTTTTCAGTTCAGGTAACAGGGGTAACGATATTGAAAATGTTAACATCGACGAACAGGTTAAAGTAGTCCTTGCTGGCAGCTTGAAGCAGTCGGCGCGAAATGAATCGACTGCTTCAAGTTGCTCGTGTATAGCAATCAGACCGTACGCGACTGCTTGAAGTTAACTGCTTCAAGTTGTCCGCAGCCCTCCCTTTGACTGTATCTATACTACTACAGTACTAACAGGTCACCTAACAATAGTTAAAACTTTAAAAATGTATATTACAATACATTACAAAATAAAATAAATTTTCATTTCAATCATTACAATTGAATCAGTTACTAATTTATGAGGAACCGATACTACAGTACTTTTTTGTGTCGATGAGCGATCATTTATACGTGATCAGACAATACCTGTCATATCATCGGCTTTATAAAAGCCAAATACATAACCTACGTAAGCCAAATTGGACGAGAAGAAAAAAGCCAGAAAAAATATATATACGAAAAACCTCTCTATGTATACGTTAATCACAGAACTGTATATCTCTTTAAACTAGACACTTGAAGCTTTTACAATATACATCCAGTAACACCATAACAACAAAGAATAAAAAAAAATAACTTCCACATTCATGTCAATCATGTCAGGGAATTCCCAAAGTGAATCAGTTATCTTTGGAGCCATTAAGAAGGTTTTACACTGTCCGTCATAATAATTTAGCTATACGACTTCGCATAGAGTCACACACAATAGATAATTATACTAGTTACACAGGACAAAACGTCACTAATACATTAGATAGGTACTTATTAAGTCAATCAATGAGTCACTCATTAATTCTAAGTCGTGGTACATCTAAATTAATTATAGAAACGATTGTGCGTGAACAAATAATAGATATCTATATGCAAGGATGGTCTCGGGGCCATTAACCATGTAAGTAATTTGATATAAATAAATTTAGAAGAGTAACCCTTATGTAGAAACAAAATGCATGCAAAGATGCATCTTTTTTTTGGTTAAAATATTTACGAACCACCTATAAAAAAAGAGTCACTTATAAACCGAATACGTATCCAAAACCGAAAATGTGACTCGTTTAAATAATAAGTACTTAGTTAATAGGTAAATAAATAACGCGATACACTTATAGCCCCCCTACTAGTATTCCCTGTGTTGTAAGTGCCATGGGCAACACAGAAACATACAATGAAACACCCAGCTCGCGAACAGAAATTTAAATTCGCCAATTAGTAATATCATACTTAATAAAAATGTTGATTGACTAACAGACACGCTACAGCCTAAACGAGTAGACCTGGAAGCATGAAACTTGGCACAGAGGTTCCTTTTAGAGTGTAGGGGAGCACTAAGAACGGATTTTTAGAAATTCACACTTTAAGGGGGGGGGAAATAGGGGTTGAAAGTTTGTATGAAAATGAACCAAATTTTAAAGCAAACAGTTTGCAAATTCGTGTTTGGGTTTATGGATGAAGGGAATAAAACATCTAATTCAACGATTTTTTTAAATCAACCCATAAGGGGGTAAATATCAACGCCAAACTATAATTTCCGCAGGCAAAGCTGCGGGCAACAGCTCGTAAATCAGAAATTTAAATTAGCAGAAATTTAATAAAGCTGACATTATCGAGACAGTAAAAAAACCTTAAATGAATCATGGGAATGAACCTTAGACCAAGGAAATCGATGGTTGTGACGTCATTTTCCCGTTTTCCATACTGATTCCTTATACCACACATAAATCAAAGCATACGTGATCAAGTCTTACTTTAGTAAATAATCAGAATTAGTTATTAGAATTAGTACTCTATTAGTAATTCAATTATCAGTTTCCATTGAAATATGTAATGTTATTGGAAAATAAAAAGATGCGCAAGTTTATAAATTTTCTAGGAAATAGTTAACTTATACTATTATCATACAGTTTTATTTAATCTACTCCTTAAACATGTGTTCACAATTGCGACATTGACGCCATTAAATGACGAAGCAATAACCATGTTAAGCATTTATTTATAACGAATATGTTCAGTTCAAAATATATTTTTATTATGTAGGTACCTATAGATGCAGAAATAAAATGTGTATGCTAATGACAAATGGTAGAAATGAAAACTTATCGTAAACTTAACATACTATTATTAGGTTTTTAATTTTAGAATTGTTCGGTACATCTGGAATAGAAAGAAATTGTGTCAAATTAAAAAAAAAATATTCACTATATTTGTGAATACCGTCTTTTGACGCAATTGGGCATAAAACCAAAATCAATTAAGGAAGAGGTTATTTAAAAATTCCACTCGTAATGCATTATCGAACGGACAGTAGGTATGTAAGGTTCTTAAAATTGTTACCGTTATAATGACGTCAAAACTTTTGGATGCACGAACTGTAAGCTTCCATAGCAATGTTAATTAAATTTTGAAAACGGTTAATAATACCACAAAAATAATCAATTTCTACCCACCTGATTCCTAACTACATAAATCCAATTTATTACTAAATGATAATCAGTGTAGCTAAGATATTATTCTAGTTTATTTTAAGTCAGAGAGGGTAATTTAAAAAAAGTGAGACACTGCAAAATATTTTTTTTCGATAGTTGATTCCTCGTATTTATCAGTAATTCAGAGTAAACAATAAAAATTTAAAAAATCTTGACTATGTCTTGCGGAGAAGTAAAAAAAAATATAATTATTATCTAACCATAATAGAAAACCTATCAATAATGAACTTCAAAGTTTTGACCTTATACGCACATAATTAAATAATTTAAAAATTATTTGATTTTTAATAAAATATTTTTTTCATAATAACAAATGTTATCAGTAGCAGTAGTAGTAGCTTAAAAATTTGCTTAGAAACAAAAAAAAGGTTTACTAAACAAAAAATAGTTTCTTAGCCTATTTATAGATGTAAAAAAATATTGACGCACTTCAAAAACGCACGTTATCTACAAAAAAACAACGGGAAACACGGTTTCCATTCATCGGAGCATGGTTTGATTTACTACAATCGATATATCGACAACCTGTGCTGTGATAGCAGCTCGTTTGACCCTACGCACACATGCGTGAGTCTCTCGTCCGTGTGTGTTGCAAAATTTTATATATAGCGTAGAAAATGAACAGCTCTCATTAGATTGTCAGAGGTCCGGCACTGTTGCAGCCATTGTGCATACTCTGCGACGGCCGCCGCGGATCGTACGTGAAAACGCGCGCAATTTCAAATGTGAATGTCATTTGTTTTATTACACAAAACAAGCAACGATAACACTTTCTTACAAACGTGTCTTTTGTGATCTCGTACGGATTAATTATTACGTAACAGTGTTCAGAAAATAATTGAGTTCGTTAGAAATGTACTCGTAAAATAATTTACACGTTAGTTTTTGTGACATTGAAAAAACTACTCGGATTATTCGAAGTGACTATAAAACTGGTGTAATTAAAAACATATTTATCGTTGCATCGTTGCTAGAAACTTCATACTGTACTAGAGAAGACAGAGTTAAGTTGTGATTGTGATAGGACATGTTAAAAAAATGAAGGACTTAGTGCAAATCTGGAGTCGTGTGACAGGGCGGCAATATTCAAATGTCAATTCTGGAGAGCGCGAATTACGAGATCTGTCAAATAACAGATTGAAAAGAGGTGATATAGATACATCGACTTTTGAGGGAAATTTTTCGGAGTGTGAAGGACTTAATAATAAATTTACGGACGATATTGATTTTAATGAACGTAAAGATGCGATTATCAATCGATTGTTTGAGAGGCGGAGAAAAGGTCAAGTTGCTAGGCAGCCTAAAAGTAAGTAAAAGTTTTTTTTTTTTATAACAAAAAGTATACTTAGACAAAACGAAGTCATGAGATATTATGATAAATAATAGGTAAAAAAACCATTACAAAATTAAAGAGAATTATGATAACAAAATACAATCTAATTTACCTAAGGAAAAAAATATAAGTATAGTTGCATTATTTATTATTTTTTTCTATTTTACTTACGTTCTTATATTCTACAAAACAATACATTAGTTAAAGAGAAAATTGCGAAAGTTGATAGCGGTGACCATGTTCAATCAATTAATTTGTCAGTTTTTGCATTTTAAAAAGTTGTCTCTAAAAATGTTACAAAAAGTGGTCATATCGTTGACAAAAAAAATCATCTTAATCATAATGAAGCACGTGAGATAGTAATAGAAATAACATTTAAATTACAACAAATTATGGCCTGATAGTACATGGAAATTACCTAAATATGATAGATTTAATATCTTTTTATTATCATGTTTGTTTTACATAACTATTAATTGCGCAATACACTAATTGCGATGCTTTATTTGGCTAGTTTTGTAGTTGACCCTTGTTTATCTAATGTAGTAGTTAGTATAGTTTTTTGTCACTCGCTAAACTGTGATGGAAAACAAATGCGGAGTGTGCCAATTACAAGAAAAAAATTACAAATGATTTGTGAAATAATATGCACATACATTTTTAATTAGTACAAAAAATTATTGCAGTAATGATAGTGGCTACATGGATGATATTTGAAAAAATTTCCTTGTTTATACACCCTAATTTACACGTAAATATATTAGACAACCTATTTTTAATTATATATCCTCGTGTCAAGTCATCCAGAGAGCATAATAAATAAAAAAAAATGTTAATACTTTCATTTGAAATTATTAACAATTCGGTATAAAAGCCGATACAATAATATAAAAAAATATGACATAAAAAATACATATTAAAATAATAATAATGAGAAGTAAAACCAAGAAAAAAATTCTCAGTTACTTTTGAAAAATTCTTGCATTTTGCAGTTTGCTTTCTATAAACGTTTAAATTTAATCTCAATAAATTATAAATTATAATACCAAATCAATCAATAATACTATGAATTAAAATTCCTGAAACGTAGATACTTACCTACTAATGGACAGTTTTCGAGCAATTTCTGACAAGACACGGGTCAAAGTTGAACCAGTCCAAATATGTTGTTTTGTAAACAAACATTATTAATTGAGACTTATTATTCTAATACGATATTATTTATAGTTTCCTGGTTCACGACATCACTTCAAGTACCTAGTTCAATCATTTGTTAGGGGAAAAAAACTTTGAAAATGCTTAAAAATGCACTACAAATCTTATGAAAAAAGCAAAACAATCATAAGGGCTGTTTCCGTCCCTGTAAGAAATTTCGCAACCTCTGGTCAGTTAGGTAAAGTCATAACACATGTAACAAAAAAGAAAACTTTAATTTTATGGGTCCGTAGTAAAATCGTAATTTATATTTATATTCCTAATATCCGCCATCCATCTATCCAATCGTCCTGGATGCATCTCTGATACTAAGTTTAACTCAAATTTGTTATAATCCATTGTTCATCTTCCAATTAAGAGACATTTTTTGAATACGAAAATCCGTATCCGGATTTTATCCGGACGCTTTATTGAAATCCTGACCGGACAGTCTTCGGTCGCCAAAGACGAATCCGGTCAGTTGCTAATCCTAATAAACACACAATAAAATGCATACTTTAATCAAAGCGCAGCAAAAACTCTCATATCGCAACATAAAAAGTTATAGTTGGTTATACTGTAATTAGGAATTACATAATAATACCGTACCGAGGATAATTATCCTTATAAAATCAGTAGCATTACTTGAGTTCTATAACGTATAATTATCATTACATTGCTTATTTTATTTTTCAAGTAATTACCTACTTTGTAATGCATCAAAATATTCCCAACAAGTAACTTACCTCATAAATATGCTAAAGTGGGATTTAACAACATTTTGTTTATTTTCATTGAATTAGTTTCCATGTAATTAAGATAGCCTGTAAAAAGAGTAGGTACCCCGGACCAAAAAATACATAGACTCCGCCTTCAGAACAAAAAAGCTTAGTTTAAAAAAACGTTTTTAACCAATGATAACGTTTCTCGGTACATTTGCGAGGGAGGCCATGCCCGTTGACATACGTCAAATCGTAAAAAAAAATTACCTCCATCCATTTCCTAACAATTTTGAATGAGCCTTAATACTTTTATTTATTTTTCAAGTTACTCAAAACTGAAATCAATTTAAAAAAATTAAATTTAACTTATTGCTATATATCTCATGTTAAAAAACCAATTGCGTTTTGCACTGATCACTAATCACGTTCGATTTTATTGAAAAAGCAAATATATTTTTTATTGTCGTCTTCATTCTTTAGACAGCAATTTGTTGTTGTTATTAGTTAAACTAGCACATTTTTAGTATCTTAATAAAATTATTTAAATAAAGTAAAATCATTTTTATTATGTAGATAACTCAAAGCACTAATATACGCGCTCGTTTACATGTTTTGATTATAATGTTTATTACTTTTAAAATTGCGCTTCGTGGATATTACATAATTGTGTGTGACGTATGGTCTAGGTTTTTGTATTTTTTTAGTTATCTACATTATTTTCCTAATTTGAATTTTACACAACGTGATATTCCAAATTACCTAATTAAATGTTGTACCGATAAAAAATTGTTAACGTTATGTGGGCAACGGTTGATGGGCAACGAGTTTAGCTAAAAAATTTAAAATTAAAATCAGTTATTCATTTAAGTACCTATTAATGCACTTAATCTTCTTCTCGCTCGCAAGAACTACATATCTGATACCATCTTTAAAATAACAATTAAGTGTGCATTATTTATTTCTGTTTTCATGGACTATGTATACAATTTCAAATAGTTATTGTGCTAAAATTTTCGCAATGTAAAATGTCTAAGATTTACAACTGAACATAAATTTTAAGATTATGTCTTTAAGTTTAACGACAATAGATACTTATTAGTGGTAAATTCGCAATGTTTAATAACAAGTTTAAGGGTTTTACAACACAAAACCGTACACACAATAATCATAAACATTTTGTCTGTTCTTCTCAATAATTGCAAATTGCAAAATGTGAAAGTATGTGTTTATACGAATGTTCCGTTTTCATTTCAAAACGGGTGAAGCGATTTGGTTGAATTTATGCGTAGAAATTGATTAGATTGATAAGTTACATTTCGTTGCAAAAATAAACCTTAAAGGGGTTAGAATCGGAAATGCTGTTTACTATCGAGAAATTATTATTATTAATTTTTGGACTACAACTACAATTTCCGTAAGCAAAGCTGCCGGTAACAGATAATAATAAATTATAATCTGTTCGGAAATCTAAAACAGTGAATTAAATCAGTCAGTAATATTGTTTTTTTTTATATCGCTAACAAACCTTAGGTAGAAACAAGTACTAAAAGGCACTATGTGTATCTAGTAGTAACTAAAATACCTGCTAAAATTTTGCAAAAACTGAAACACAGATTAGACCCCGTTACAATTTATGAGATATATTACTATCTATTAGCATCTATAGAACAATGCCTGCAGGCTTGTTTAAACACGTTGAACAAACGCTATGCTAATTCGTTTGTAATAGAATCAACGCATGATTATGATGTTGCTTAAGATGTTTGCTGGCCATAAACTATCCATTAACAAACTATTTAACACTATGTAGGTTATACAAACTTTGTCAAGCTACTTGAGATACGCTGTATCCTAGGATGAATCAGTAGGATTTTATATCCTGGATGTATGATAATACAGGACATGGTATATTATGTTCTACTGTAAACTTATAATGAATGATGAATATTAGTAACTACTTACTTGTGGACTCGCCCTCGCTTCGCTTCAGTAAACCTATGCCGAAACGAAGGTAAAAAGTAGCCTAAGTTACCCCTTACTGCATCAGCCATCCGTCAGTGAAAGTCTCGTCAAAATCGGTTCAGCCGTTTCAGAGATTAGCCGGATCAAACAGACGGACAGACAGACAAAAATTAAAAAAAATGTTATTTTGGTATGTGTAATAATGTGTTACTTCATAAGTATGTTAGTAAAAAGCGGCTTTTTAAATATTACAAACAGACACTTCAATTTTATTTAGTTGTATAGATAGGAATTGTAGGATGAGCGCGTTGACGTCTTCAATACTGTACGACGTCATGAGAAACATGCAGAAACATTTAAACATACTATCTTGTCACATTTACCTAATTATTTAGTATGCGTTTGCATTTTATAAACCAATTTTTATTTTATCTTTTTCTAAATAGTCCCGTCTCAACTTTTCTGCGTTATGTAAATGTTAATGTAATATTTTTTAATACATAGAGAATATTTTTTTTATTTTTTTTAAATGTCTGTTTACCTGTACCGGTATCAATAAAAAACCACTGCTGCAATTTAAATAAAACTAAGCTTATTTTAAATTATATTATGAACCTTACACACGCTAATTTTGATCCTGCAAAGGAATATTGTTCCACGAGAAAAGAGATAAAACGTAACGAAGCGAAGCGAGGACGGGCCAGTAGTTAATACAAAAATAAAACCAAATACCTCACGTAAATAATGACTTATTAATGTAATTGTCTAACACCGATAAGGAAATGAATTGTGTCATTGCACCGAACACGACGTACTAAAATTTTCCGTTAGAACTGGATTAAATCAACATGTTGTATCTATTCATAGGACGACCATCTAGAATGTCACGAAATGAGGACATGATCGGCAAAGATGACTGCACTTTGACCTTTTATATATTTGACGTGGACATCTCTCATTACGGAAAGAGACCAGGGAAACTCTCAATCTTCGACTTGGAATGAAGATTTAGAATGTCATGAAAAACAGGCAATTAATCTCTTCGACGACATATTATGTATCTTTTGTGGACTTCCACTATAAGCAACATCTTTTCTCTTCTCTTCTCTTCTTCTCTTATATTATTTAAAAATCAATTGCTGTTCATTAGTCTCACTAAAACTCGAGAACGACTGGATGTATTTGGCTAATTTTGGTTTTAAATCACTTGTGGAAGTCCAGGGACGGTTTAAATGGTGAATAAATATGAAAAAATGTTCAGATTTTTATTGATTTTGAAGCGGTACGAAGTTCGCCGGGTCAACTAGTAGGTTATATTAATGACATAAAACTTGAGATAGTTATAGTACTTTTAGTTACATAGAAATATTCAGTCAGTGATATTAAAGTCAAAATGGGAAAATCTGGGCAATATTAAACGGATGGGATCCCTATTCATTAATTATGTTAGTCATTTGTATCGGCATTATCCGGTAAAATATGTCCTTCAGAGTTATATTTTTGTTCATTAATCCATTATTAGCTTTTAACGTGGTCAGTAGCACGGTGAATGACTGTATAAGATTTGAATAACTTTGATTCTTTTGCTTCCAAAAATATAAATGATTTCCTTTACATCTCCAACACACTTATGGTTTATTACTTAAGTACGGTATGCATGTATCACAAGGGCCTGATAAATATTTACTTTACAAAAAACAAACATTCTAAAAGGTTTTTTAGAGTCCATATAAAAATTCCTTCATTGACTTGATAACTGAACGAATTTAAATAAAAACTTTTTTTAGTACTTGAAAAAAACATTATAAAAACCTTTTTTAGTACTTGAATATTCAGAGAGTAAAGGAAAATACGAGTTTTTTTTCAACATTCGTCTAACAAATCGGGATCAAACCTTCTAGGATTAATGTCATTGCGGTTAACTATGTCCCAGAGGTTCGACCTTCCTATTTTAAACTGATTAAGGACGACTTTCACAATTTTACCAAAATACTCGTATCAACGTAGTTTCGCCATCCACCCTTTAACCTTTATGGAATTCATTGCCACTTCAACCTAAGATTACTTAATCATTGAAGGTCATTGCAAAAATGTGCATGTAATCTCCACACAACCACCTGTTATAAAAAAAATGCTGCAATCTGAAATGATTAGAACAACAATTTTTATTTAGAAATTCGGTTACCCTAACATAAAATATATAGCCTAAAAAAAAGGCTAAGTCACGCCGGCAATTAAGACGAGTCCAAAAACACCTCACTTATTGAAATCCGTCAAGCTTTCCGGACTTAAGGCGTGCAAAATAAACGGACATAATTACACTCGATAAAGATTACCCATGGTCTGGCGCAGGCGAATAAAAACAAGGAATTTTCCATGCATCTCCCATGCGGGGAGAGATACGGGGGGGAGGGGTGCGGGGGATTCTTGTCACGGATTGAGAACCCGAGGAGGGATTTATTTAGGACAAAAGGCAAGAACCTTTAACAGGAAGATTCTGCTGTTTATTTTACAAATCAAAATCATATTTCAACTGACGTTCATAACCTCTGTTTGGGCGTGTTTCCACTGAATGATACGACGCGGTCATGTGCAATTAAAATACTTGTTTTTGCAGTGTTATTATAATTTTGTACTACGTGAACCGTAGCCTTCTGATGAATTTCCTTGTTTATGTTAAATTATCTAGAAATATCGTTACAATATACGTTGTGTTGTGTAGGTATTCTTCTAACTAGTACTTGATGATGTCGTACAATCAATTTTACATTTATTTTTGTTTTTTGTACTTCCTTAACTGTGTCCTGTTTTTTGTTATTGGTACAATTAAATTTTTTACTAAACAATCTTCTCGAAACATTGCTATAATACCGAGGTGATCAAGCTTGTTTCCATTCGCCGTTACGGTGCGGTAATGTGCTATAAAAACATATTTTGGCATGTTATTCGTACTTCCTTAACTTCATTGTTTTCTTTATAACATTCTCGAAACTTCATTCATATTACGAGGTAATCGTTTTTGCACTAAGCGTTTTGGTGATGTTATGAAAAAACTTGTAATAATGTGGTTTATTTGTATAGATAACAAATAGTTACTGTGGTCTGCTAACGCATTTTGTTGTTAAATGGTAACCTTTTTGAAATAGTCACCTTAATTGACTTGGATTGAGTGTTGAATGTTAAGTATGTATGTACTAGTAGTACTAGCTACATGGTACAAGGATTTTGATATTATATAACAGCAAAAAATTGCGATACATGATAACACATTTGTATTTTAATGCTTACGTAAGAAGGTAACATTGTACCCAAATGTACATACAAAAAAGAGGTATAAAGCGCAGCATATTACCTCATACTATAATGCATCTTTAGGTGAATAATTATTTACCATAGATTTTACCCACTTACCTTTTTTTCTTTCTGTTAAGTAAATTTAAATTTTTTGTATTTTAACAATATAACCAACAAAAAGGGATACGTATAATGGAAACGAGCTATTCAAGTTTGTTTTGTTGTAATAACATTTTACAATCACTGCCTCCCTTATTAATAAACATCGAATAATAACATTTATTTTATATTATGTTATGTATTTTACGTCCTTTTATTAATAACACAAATGTAGAACTGACAAAAACTATATCCGTATAGTGTATACCGCTCACAAAAATGCTCTTGATAATATCAAAAGCGCAATTTTTTTTTCTTTTTATTGATAAAAGGTATAAATTGTTACAAAAACTTTAGAAAAATCATAATTATAAAAAAAAAACAAATAAAATAATTAATTATAAATTTTAATATCGTCTACGAAACAAGTTGACCTATAACGATATTTTAATATTATTTGCATATTGCCTTCGTAATCTATTTATTTATAATATTTGCAATAATATAATATTATCATTTTTATTATATCACATTAATTTTGTATTGTTTATTTTTAAAACTATATCTTAATAACCGAATCTTTACAATATTTTTATCATCAGTTTTTTTTAATATAAGGTAAGGTGGGGTAAGACAGACATACTTTTATCCCTGACAGGAAACAAAGGGTATTATGAAGAAGTTGTTTGTTGTACTGTAGAAGTAAAAGGTTATATAACGAGTAACGTAGTAGGGTTCCTTTTCAAGTAATTCGTGTAAATGTAAATCAGGGGCAAGACTAACATACCATTAAAATCAGGGGTAATAAACCTTTTATATCAGGTATAATTTATTTTATTTGCTTATCATTTAATTTTACTTTATTTAGTGTACCTAAATTGCTAATACGTATTCAATATCTAGAAAATAACATACGTTTGACTTGGCCCAGATAAAGTGACAGTCTTACCCCAGGTCGCAATTTTACGGTAAATTGATATAATAACGTTAATGTCAATATTCTTTGAACGGTACTTACTTCTAGAACACTTCGACATTCGCACTATTTTCACCAAAACTTTTAAAACTCCTGCATGCTGGTAACTTTGGTTTTTTTGTTTTAATATGAAATTTTTTAATGGCGGTTTTCGGACATGTATACTTGAAGAAACGACATGAGTATTTTTAGCCGAGAACTTTTACATTTGTACTATCTTACACACTAGAAGAATTTCGTAAACAAGCTATACGTATCGAGATAATAGACAGTGTTAGTCTTACCCCGGTGTTAGTCTTACCCCACCTTACCTTAAATATTTTATATCATTCTAATTAAAAAAAACGTAATAATATGTTACAATCAATCTATCACACCGCTTTTGTGCAAGTTAAAAAGAGATAAAAGATATAACCTAACAAAAAAATTACGTGTTTTCCGAGACACGGAAGTGATCAAGAAAAAAATTTAATTAAAGTTCATAGATGCCTTTTTTTGTGAATAGGAGATTAATAGTTTTAACACCCTACTTAAATTATTAGTAGGTAGGTGCTAAAAAGACTTAAAAAACCGCTTGTTTCTAAGACACAATTTGTCTTGGTTGCTAAAGGATTCTAACTTAGAAAAACCTATAAACAAAAATAGTTTTTTTTTGTAATTATTACTATGTTAGTAATAATTCTGTTGTCTGAAACAAATATTTCATTTTAATTAAAACATTATGTTAATTTCATCAAAAACTCAAGCGTATACAGCGTGGAAAGAAATGCGGAAAATTTCATCCGTTAGAACGCATGTATTTAACTATTAATAGTATAAAGCAGGAAGCTTTGGTTGTAAGGTTAACGACTTTTCTAAAATTAAATATAAACGAGACAATTTTCACATTTTTAGTGAACTGTGATTTATCATTATAAGTGCAGGAAATGTCAACGGATGTAAGTATAGCGGATATTTGTATGTCTATATGAGAGTTCCTTCTTAAATTCGAATTCAAAACAGATATTTCGTCTTATGAACTAATAGCTCCCTTAACGAACGTCGAAATTTAAAATAATATGAATAACACAAAATTAAATATCGATAGGCAAAACCTACTCGTATTATATCATCGGCTTTATAAAAGACAAATACTTAAGCCTAAGTAAGCTAATGTCGGTCGGGAGGAAAAAACCGAAAGGAAAAAAACTCCCGGTACTCTTTTTAAAAAAAGGTAGATGTTTACAACGTTAATTACAGTGCCACTTTGGTGTCATAATCAATGCGAGACAGCGATCGCATCGGAAAAATGACATACCTATCTAATTATCTTCCTAATTTAATTTGAGTCGTATTAGAGCCACATTATGAACGTCATCTATAAATATGTTATTAACTATAACTTTTCTAGATTATGAAGTTTATAATTCCTTATTCCTTGTAATAGGATTTCTCATTAATTTTGTAACGTCTTTCGTCAGTCTTATGCAAAAATAAGTTAAGTAACAATTTCACAATCATTTCAGTAATCAAATCTTACACGATTTTAAGTACATAAAGTACTAGAAAAATCTTGAGAAATATTTTATAAATAAAAAAACAGTTTGCAATTTTGTAATAATACGAGAACTAAGTAGATATCTTCAAATGTAGTTTGGAGATGCATTATTTTTACTTCATGTTATTTGGGTTTACAAAAACAATAATGTGTTTACCTACTCCAAAAATAGATATGTCAATAAAAACTATTATAATCTTATTCACTGTCTGGCTATGCTAATTAGTGTATAATAAAATACTTTAGGATATAAAAACCAGTCCCAGAAATTTAAATTTTGTCGTTGGTATATTTTTGTCTTGCGGAGCTACTAAGACAGAAATGCCTAATCATACAATGCACCTTTTCTCGTTAATTCTCCTATTTTTTTTCTTGAAATTAAAAATGAACCTCAGTAATAATTAAATAGTCCCTTTATATTTTTTATTTTGTTTACAATACGGTATAACTTTACTGTTTTTTTTATTTGTCGTGACCGAGGTATTTTCCCGTCGAATTGTACATAATTGACACGTACAGAATTACTGACGTAAAAGATTAAGTTGTACAGATTTAGATGAGATTAGATAAGATAATCATTAGTACTAATTACCGTACTTCCTTCTGTCAAGTCATTAAAAATTTACGACATAATAATATAGGAGACATTAATAATTTCAATTTATTTATGGTCGCTATTCATTAAATTTTACCTTGGTGTTATTAATACATTATCCTAATATTACTTTACGTGAAGGGTTATTTGAACCACTTTTTAAAAATAATGCAGGAGGTTAAGATTTACATAGTTACAAGACCCTGATGATAGACAATTCAAGAGTATACTATATTATTTGACTTAATAGGTACATTATGGTCCAATTGCGGTCATAGATCGGATTCTCTAGTATTATTAAAATACCCATGCAAGTTTGTATCAACCATACACTACCTATCTATAAAGTTGATCATAATTACGGTAAATTAAAACTAGTTCGTTACATAAGTGGATACTATGTCAAGTTTTAAACAAGCCATTTTGAACCTCAGACCTTTAGTTATAATGACTATGTAATGATCGTGATTGCCCAAGACTTGCACTTGACCGTCCTTATCTAACTGATGTCAATATCATGGTTAATGTTACTATAATAGTAGATTAACTTTAAATATTTTTATTTTCTTGCAATGATAAAAGGATATAGTTTATTCAAACCCAGGTTATAGTAGTTATAGTAAGGTTTATGTACGGACAAAAATTTTGGGGGTTGAATTATAAGTTGGCTGTGACCACAACCTTTTTTGGGGGATGACTGATTTTTAGGTGGTTGTGCCTACAACCTTTTTCGGGGGTTGACTAATTTTTAGGCGGTTGTATAATTACAACCTTTTTGGGGGTTGGATTAACGCCTGTTCATATAAACCAGACTACACCATACTATAATGACAGCTACGTGGGAGGCCGCAAATCTATAGTTATCTATAGTTAATTAATACGTGAAACCCTTTGTACTCCTTTTGAAGAATAATGCACGCTTAAATCTAAAAGAACAATAGCAGGTTTGGATCTGAGTATTTTTAGCATAGCATAATAATACGTATATGAATATAGGCATAATGGAATTAGTCATTTCTTTTAAAAAAAATCTCAATTTCTTTAAAAAAAAATACAATATCAATTTACAAACGAATACGATTCCTTGTATAAATTCACCAATTTTCTATTTCATCATCATCATCATTGCAACCCATAACTGGCAGTCTGGCAGACTTCACACACCTTTGAGAACTTTATGGAGAACTCTCAGGTGTGCAGGTTTCCTCGCGATGTTTTCCTTCACCGTAGCAAGTGATAATAAGTATCTAATACGCACTTAACTTTTTAAATTAGAGACGCGTACCGTAGGGTTTGAATCTAGGAACTCTCGTTCGAGAGACGAACGTTCAAACCACTAGGCTATCACTGCTTGCAATTTTTATTGTTTATTTACTAATCACTTTTGCGATCGCTTGCCATTTGATGAATGTTGCTCAAGGCATCTCATGTAATATTCGGCAACACGCGATGTATTATGTTTTTATGAATATTTCCGACTGTTACCACATTGGGAGTATTTCCAAATTAGAGTTAGGAAACGTGATTAGTCGAGAAGCTTCGACTAATGTTACGAAGACCAATGTGGCCGATGACCACGTCTGACTGTTTTTCAAAGAGTCCCTGACATCCATTTCTTGAAATAGGATACTTTAGGATTGATTTAACACGCTAATTTGCATACGATACCGCAATTAAATGTCTATAGTTAATTTTAACTAATACCTAACTTGTCCTATTTAGCACACAGTTCTACGAAAAGAGTGTAACGGAAATTACATTATTTTCATATTATCCACACTTTTCCGGTAATGTTTAAATGATTTTATCACTTCAATATCACATTACCTATGCTTAAATATTGACAAAAGCTACCTACATAGAAAACGCTTCGTTTTAAAAATAAAACAAGTTAAATACGGAGTATACCTACCTACCTAGTTAGTTGATTTAAAACATGAAAATTCATGCTTATCTTAAGACTTACCGCCAACAAACAGGGATTTAGCTTAACACCTTTTTAAAAAGGTCATAGGTAAGTTCATGAACATTTTAGCAATAAAGTTTAAGATATTATCCATTCTTAGCCCTCAAGACATTTATTTAAATGCCTACCAAACAACCACAACTACCTTTAAAGGAATAAATAGATCGAAATCTGAAGGGAAAGCCATAATTTAACAATAATATTGTCGCAAAGCGGAACCTACAAGATTATTTGTCACGTTTTGTATGAATAGGTATAGTGTCTTAAAATGTTAAGGCCCCGGGTTCATAAGCTGTGGGTAATTACCCCCGTGGGGTAACAAAGAACCTAATTATTAGGATCGTAAAATAAAAAAATGTAGGAAAAGTAACATCGTATTGTTTGTTTTGATAACATTTAAAGACAGGGTAAAATCAGTTTTCCTTATAGGTCACAGGGGTAACAATATAAAAAAGTTTAGGAACCACTGCTCTAAAAGGAGTGTATGTCTGTTTGTCTATGAAATTATACTCCTAATAAGACGACCAATTTGTAAATGATAACTCTTAGTGGACTTCAGTGATGTTATGTATGTAGCCCACTTCTGGTTTTATTATTATTTTCAAATGTCACTGGCCTCGACAATCTTTTATTAAAAGTGGTTATTTAAATTATTAATTAGCAGATGTATGTGAAGTGTGCCATATTATTTAGACCCTAATTACCTTAGCCGCTAATAAATTGCTAATTATAATAAACCGCCTTTGCTTTGGTTCGAGAAGAATCGTTACATTTATATTTTTTTTTTACTTTTTCAATACGAGTCAGTTTTTAGTCATTTTAAACGTATGATGATTGAATCACACAGTACAACGAATATTACATGCGTGTTGAATCCTAAATCCGACCTGTTAAGGGTAATTGTAAAAACTTATGTGTTATTTACTGAGGGTAGACATAAATAAATATTAATGGCGAACGTCAAAAAACTCCTAGCTGATAAGTTACCGAGAAATGCGCAACTTTAATGTTAGTTATTTAAGTGAGTTCGTGTTTTTATTAAAAAGTTTTATTGAAAATGGTACGTATTGATTTTTTTATTTACATAACGACTAAGCCAGTTGCATCTTTGTGTACAGACCTGTGTTATGGAGATAAATTAAACGAGGAACATCTATAGATACAGTATATCTACCTTTATTACAGCGATAACTGGTATATTTACTTTAACATCATACCTAAAACTGTAAGTACAGCCTCAATTACCTACGATTATGATAATTAAACACATTTCTTGCATAATTTCTCAATTCAAATCAACAATTTAACTGTAATTTTTTTATTTATAATCTGATAATTCTACCTATGACAGCTTTCTTTGTTTTCTCTTTTCCAATACATTCACTTACCTATATTGTCTTAGCTGCCAATACAAAGTAGCTTCTACCATTAATAACAAATTCAATAAGATATTATAACTATCTCAGGCGTAAATACCACACCACACAGTAGTACCGAATATCACTACTCAGCTCATAATAGGCTTACAATACGTATTAGATTATGTATTATTATTATACAACATTTGTATCTTTTGATAAGAATAACATAATTATCTTATGGCTAATGGAATGTGTTTGTTTATTTTTTTATTTAGCTATTTACTGTAATAATGTGAGTGTATAAAGGTTATAATTTTAGCGTCAAAATAGTCAAAATGACAGGATGTTATTTAAGTAAAAGTGTATTTGAAAAAGCAATCATAAAGTAAATAGTGCATAGTAAGGTTAGTTAAGGTTTTCCATACATCCTTAGGTGTACGTTTTTTCATTGAATATTAAAACCGTCTTAAGTACTTTATTAATTTTTAATAGTATTGCCTGAGCAAAATATTCCTATTTAGTAGTCGATAGTTTTTATTTTCATTTTAAATACATATTTACAAAAACATAAAAGCTATTACACACCACAAATTAGGTATGTACTTTTTCTGCGTCCTCATTACCCAATAGTATTTTGGGCATTACTACTTACTTTAAAAAAACTGTTACAGACGAATTATTTTATCATCCGATTATTCATCGACTGGACGGTTATTTACACAAAAAACAAATACGTCATTACTTAAGTATCTTTGTGCAGATTATAATCGAGTTGCGGTCATTATTACTATTGAAGCTACAAGTCTAATGGAAGCTTCGATTGAAGTTTGGGCGCCTTCATTTTTAGGGTTCCGTACACAATAAGTGAAACGGGACCCCAAAACTAAAGGTTTTATCTCATAAAACGTGATAGTTAGTTTAAATTTTTACAGATAATGTATTGCTTGGCGGTTATAACATGAGTTATTAATTACTAAAAAATAAAATTAATATTTAATATTTAGCCTTTATACAACAAACGTGATTTTGTTTCCTCGATTATATTCGTATTGTATAATATTTGTTTTAAAAATAAATAATTGAATTATTATTATTAGTGGGTTCCCATACAATAGCTTGATTTTTGCCGTTTTTATAGTAATACGGAATCCTTCGTGCGCGAGTCTATTCGCACTTAACCGGTTTTTTTTTCTAAATTTTTGCTTCATCATGTGCGGGAATTAACTACTTTTTATCATAAGATTTACACAATACAATATAATTTATTACGTTATATCAATGTTCTAAAAATAATTCATGCATCTTATTATTAAGAATCTACGTTTATCAATACAACAGTGAAAAAAAAGGCATTTTTTCTTATACAGGATGTCTAGTAAGTAGTTGTCTAAACGATACCTTGTCGTTAGGTAATTAGATAAACTAAAAGCATTATAGTTAGATAAACTAAAAATCAAGTCACTTAGGGGTCGTTCAAGTATTACCTAACGTAATTTCGAAGGAGGAGGGTCTAATAAAATGTTATGATGCTTTACATATGTTTTGAAGAAAGCGTTACGTAACATAGTATTTTTATTAATTAGGTATTATCAAGTATATAAACAAATTGTATACATACAGACAAACATGGAGTGAAAACATGAAAAAATTCAATAGAAATCTTATTTCTTCAGAGCAAGAACGAGACGGCAAATTGATATCGTAAAAAAGACAAGAAGCATGCAATGTACCTAGTACGAGATATTTTTTCTGTTGTTTATTAAGGACGTAAAATATCTGTAGTAAAAAATATCATTGCATATGTTATTCTATTTGTCTGTATAAACTAATGGAAGGACTTAAAAAAAGCTGTTAAACCGATTTTAATGCTACTTACGAAACCCAAGTGCAAGTAAAATTTAAAACAACCAAATTTTTTTATAACAATTCTTAATAACTCAAAAATAGAATACAATTTATTTTTCAATAAAATAATTTTAACACGCTGCCGGTCGCAATTAATTCAAGAGTAGGTATTGTAACTTATCTATACCTACATATTGAGGTCTAGAGTCTAGACGGTAAATTTCCAGTCTTAGACAGGGTCTGTGGAAGATTTTAGAATATATACTGCCGTAATTTTAATATTATAATAAACCACAAGTTGTTTAGAGTACAAAGCAATATTTAAAGCTTTAAAAACAGTAAAAAACAATCTTATTTACTTAATTTTTAGTTTAGTTCATTTTTTTATGTGCTAACGATGTTAACGCGATTAGCTTTTATGCGGTATTCATTCGTTTATTTAATGATGAATAAATTTAAAAATACTGTAACCGTGCTGAATTTTATTTACCTAATTTTAAAGTAAGAACCTAATTAGCTAGGTATATGTATTCAAAGTAGAATAGGCAGCAATGATATCATAAAAGATTAAAATATTTTTCATTTATTTAATTAATGTAAAATTTTTTGGCACGTTCTACAGCTTAAAAGATTTAATGGATTTAAACATAATGAGGTTTCATTGAATTTGTCTACATAGCTCCATTTTTCGTAGTGGATTTTTTTATTTTTTATGAATTCCTAGGTACTGCTTTTTATTTCTTGGTTTCTGTAGTCGTAACTCAAAAAAAAGTAGATAAATTATTCTAGAATTTTTAACTCGAGTTGGATGTGTATTTTTTTAAATTTAATGATTTATTGTGATATAATTGACTTGATCTTATGACTTCTATTATACCCTATTACGTCGTAAATACGCTACCTATTTAATACCAAACATAATTCAGTGTCATCTACTAGATCTGACGTTAATTTTAAACAAAGGCTTTATGTGTTTTGATTGGAATTTAATTATATTACAAAAATATATAGGTACTTATATATACTTTAGATATATTACATCCTTCGTAAACAACACAAATAGCTGTTCCACTAACATTACATGCATCTATCGACTTTACGATTAATATTTTCTGTCTTGTTTTTACCCAAAAGGCCCAATTGGGTCATTATCGTGTTTTCACCAAGCACGCTTATATGTTAACTTCTATTTATTACATACATACAATACCATCGATTACAAGCCAATTTATAAGCCAGACTTAAAAAAAAAAAGAAAAAAAAACTTAACCTGTCAATTGTCAAAACGTACCAGACTATACCGACGATTAAAAGTCAATTTATCAGCCAGACTAAGACTAATCCTGTCAATAAAAAACACCAGCCTAAAAACATCTGTAATGCCTTGAAAATTCCCAAGTCATACGAACTACATAGTCAGTGACGTCAAATGTTTTTGTGTGTTCTTAAATTGACCGATTGTAGCGTGGTGAAACCCAGGAACAAAAAGTTGTGTTCGAGTGGAAAGATACTACACATTTTAAAAGCTGTTATTAATTTCCTTTGATAAATCTGCAAGTAATTAAAATTCCGTGCGTTTTTGGCACATTTAAATGTATGTCGGTTTCAATTAACGCGTATTGTTTGACCATAGATTAGTACCTACGTTATGTTTTTTCTACTACGCTTATTTGTTCCGAAGTCTCAGTCTATATATTTTTTCGTCTTATCTCAACCCTTAAACTGCTTGATTAATGAATTCCGCAAAAAATAAACCATTTTTAAGCACATTGATAAGTGTAGATAAGGTAGTTTACATTATGTAGTATGGTAATTGGGACAATTTATCGAATACTTCATAAGAAAAATGAGGCCGACAGTTCGTATTTGTTCGTGAATGCTGTCACAACCTTGATACTATTGAGAAATAATATTTGTTTACCATTTTAAATAAATTATTTAGTATTGCAAATGTGTTAAAATTATCATTAACTTAACGATGTGTTTTAATTTAATTGTCTACCTTATTAATATATCTTAAAACATCCGATGCCCGATTTATTTCTCAAACAGAAATTACTCAATTTCAGTAATATCAGTGTAACCTAATTTGGACGTAAATGGCGTGTCGCTATGTTACATCTATCGTAGAATACAAGTAATTTGTTTCAGCAAGAAATATTATTAACACATCTCGCCCTTTAGCCCTATCTACGTACGGGTAGATACGTAATATCGCCCCATGGTCGTTTATTATCGTCTTCATACTCACGTTTATAATTCCCACGTGACATATGTCACGTCGACTGATACTTATGTAATTATAATTATCTTAAGGGATCAAGGGTCTTTATAACAGTTGAAGTACATAAAAATTGTGTTATATTTATGTAGCAATATGTTTATTTGAGTGTGGATGCGATTGCTTAAAGAACCCACTTCGTCCCTTCCTAGAAGGACCTACTTTGCAGTTGAAATTCGGCTATGAGATCAATAATACTTTGAAGCGCCATCTATCTTTTTGTACGGCACTTATTCTTACCACCATCTAGACTACACTAAAACAAGGAAATATCAGACAATATACGTCGATTTTCTTTTGAAATTAAAAGTATTTATAACACAATAACGCATAAAATTTTACTTTACGCACTTTTTCTCCACATACTGCATACGAAATCTCAAATTCATACGTATCTGTAATTCTTAAAACTAACCAATATCAAACCCTCTCCGAAGAGTTTGTTTCCTTGTTTGAACGCGCTAATCTCAGAAACTACTGGACCGATTTGAAAAATTCTTTTAGTGTAAGATAGTCTATTAACCGAGAAAGAGAGGATAGGATAGAGAAGAATAGGAGAGGAGCAGCAATAAAAAATATTGCGAAAACGAGAACATTACGCGGGCGATTGCTTATCATAATAAAAATGTATGACATTTCGTTTAGTCACTAACCTAGTAGCGTGGCGGACTATGTTCTGGCTCTAAGGTATGACGAGAGACCCATATTCATAGTAAGCTGTTAATCTTCAGAGTATGTGTTTATATAATAACTTCCAACCTCTAGCACCCTAAAGGTTGACATTGACACATCATTGACATTTTATGAATTGCATGAATCGATATTGGGTCTGGTCAGTAATGCTTCATAATTCCTACCTTGACACACTGATTACGATTTTGGTTACGTATCATATGTTTATAATAAAATTTATTAATTAATTGATTGGACCTTACCTTGATCTTATATCTGGTATTTTATATTTATATAAATTTCGTGTTTAAGTAGCACGATCATTACAATTCAATACAATGTATGTTTTTGACATACTTTTTGAAAAGCGATTTCTATCTTCTACAAGTAAGTGTTCTTTGAAAAGACGAATAGCTTTTTTCAATTAATCTACACCATTATTTTATAACAGCGATTTTTACGTGTGGATAATTTTGCGACATTTTTACGATTGTCACAATCAATACTTCACCCCGATTTTCGAAACTTAAGAAATCGCGGGGGTTTTCACTTGGTATTGCACCTACCGACCGACCGGCTATTTTGAAAAAAAAATTATAAAACGTAAACACTGCTGACGTGTTCAATAAAAACTGACTCTGCTATAAGCTTAAGAATATTTTCCGCAATTTGAAACGATTACACGTTTTTGTCACGCGATTTATGAATTAGTTTTGCCAGTTACCCGGAAAACGTTTGGGTTCTCGCTATATTTTAAACAATAAATAATATAAACAATACTTCTGAGAAATTACAATTGTAGAATAATTAAGTTACTTTATTGTATAAGTAGTTTAATATTAAGAAAATGTAGTATTAACAAAAAATATTTCGATGTATAATGTGTATTCATATTAGAAACCATAAAAATATATTGGAATTAAAACATTATTTATAAAACCACACATATCGTTGATGGTCGTTAGATCTGAATCATGAACATGTTGCTAAATTTAAACTTTGTTATTGTTAAACAAGTTTTATAATCTTGGTTATTTTCCTAAACTGTTTATTATGCAATATATTAGCCAGTCAGCGAGGTCTGATTTATGCAACCTTGAAAAGCGCGTATTGTGGGGAATTGTGACCGTCGGTATTGTGAATCGATCGTTATTAGGGACTGGGGTAGTTTTTATAAAAAAAGTGTACAATCAATCCGGAAGTTAGAAGTCTCTCCTCGTAACTAAAGAAGGATAGAATATACTCGGACACGTTGCTTCAGTGCGGTTTGGCGAAAGGGCTAGTAAATACGCCTTATAAAACACGAAAATGCCAGAGAATATTTTTGCCACTAGCGGTCACCCATTCAATATTATATTACTAGACAACCGCGGCTTCACCCGCGAAAACGTCGTTAAAAAATATTGAATTTATCCCAAGGGAACCTATAATCGGGATAAAGTCTATCCTATGCCCTATTCCTGGATGCAAACTATCTATGTGCCAAGTTTTAGCTTAATCCCTTCAACGGTTAGAACGCGAAGGACGTACAAACAACCAAATATCCAAACATCTATACAAACTTTAACATTTATAATATTAGTAGGATAGTAGGATATAATATTAGTAGGATAATAATTCGATATCACAATCTTATTGTAATAAGTAAATTCACAAAACATTAATATTTAAAATATAACATTTTAAAACCAGTTTTGATTTAATTACATTAGATAGAATAACCGCAGTGTCAATTATGATTCGACAGTGAAATGTTTTATGTTTGTTATTTTTATTATAATTGATGACCTTATCATAAGCTGTCAGTCAGCAAAGCATTAATGTGATATTGTGTCGCTAAATAAATAACTTTTGGATTTATCATCATTTCAGGTAGCTTCTCCTTTAATATCGAGGGGTGAAAGGCAAAATGTATTAACCAACTTTTTTAAAACTTTACAGGAGAGCCATTTAAAGTTTTATTTTTTGGAAAAAAAATCATTAAAAAGTAACTATTAAGTTTACGTAAAAAAAATGACTACCAGGAGATTTATATTCATAATAGCGAACCTT
>LGAG01000459.1:808328-828927 GCA_001278395.1 Lerema accius
TTTGTTATTTTTATTATAATTGATGACCTTAGCATAAGCTGTCAGTCAGCAAAGCATTAATGTGATAATGTGTCGCTAAATAAATAACTTTTGGATTTATCATCATTTAAGGTAGCTTCTCCTTTAATATCATTTTTTTTTTAAATCTTTGACAAAATCTACATTCCGAAATGTATTATTTTATTAATCTAAATACAGTGACACAGTGAACGCGTGACAAAAATAGTAATTTCAAAACGTCAGTCTTCCTTCTAAATCCAAATTCTAACCACATCTTAAGCGGCAAGGCTAGGATTTATAGGCGGTATTTTAAGCCTAATTTAATTGATAAGTAACAAGATAAATCAATAAAAGATTTTGTGAATAACCATAAATTTCGCAACCTTTTTGACTAACATACTAGCCATACAATAAATTAAAACACCTCATACAACATTCATAATATTCGGAAAGCTAAAAACTCGATTCTTCAAGGGCATTAGCTGTAAAACTATCAATGTTAAATTTTGCAATCTCAAAATGAATTTATTACACGTTCCAAGATACTATGGGGTATTCCCGGAGTACCTACTTAATTTGTTAATTAAAAAGCATAGTACAGTCACTCTATAAATATTTGTGGTCTAGATATTTTTGTTGTCAACAAGTTAATTATTTCCTTAGCAACAAGTTTATTGCACTTCATAACAACGGTTAAATAACTTACGTAATACCTATTCAATATTCAATAGTTTCAGCTTCCAAGTAGTAATATATTATGACAGGCATTACGAATGACTAAAGATGCCTTGAAGAAAGGTTACTCCAAAAAAATTGCAAATGAAGGTCCCGACCTGACCGTGAAATTTTCGCTTTCGATTCCATAACATTAGTCACATTTCTTATTAGTCTTATTGGTCAATCTGTTACTTAAAACTTAACTACAGTCTTATTAATATTTGCGAGGTATTTTCCTGCTTCATTTTCTTCTAAATTTTCTTTTACGAGCCAAAATTTGCCTGCCTTGATATATTTATTACTTTCTTCTTTTCTTTTAGTTGTCAATTCTTCTCCTTTCTCTCTCTATCTTACTCTTATTTCTACTTCTACTATTTGATTTTAGTTGTTCTAAAGCTCCTTTTATAAATTGTTAATTGAATTACTGAAGAAACCTTCTCAGGCAGTATTTCTAACTAGTTATTTCTTTGTTCCAGGTCTGTTTATTCTTCTTATGTTGGGTTTCTTCGCATTAGGAGCCGGGTTCTTCACACTGTTTCTACATCCATACGACTTCTTATTTAAACAGGTATGTTAAAATTAAAGTTTTAAATAATTGAAACATTAAATTCATTAAAACAATAAAATGATAACATTAAAAATCTTCGAAGCATACAGTCTGCGATTTTAAACACTGTTTTTGTAGTAATGACGCAAAAAAACGCAGACAAATTCATAAAATATGGTTGCTAGTGGAAGATGGTTTACAAGTTATAATTAATAGAAACAAAAACCTGATTTCTAAAAGCTTATTTTGGAAGATAGTGGTACTGAGATAAAAACATATTACATATAATAATTAAAAAAATATAAAAGTCTGTGTCATTCCCATAATGGAGGTGAATGCAATGACATCTCACTTATTAAAATTCAACAAGCTGTTTAGTCTGTAGAGACAACCAAAGAAATGCACATATACGAAAAACATACAAAACATTACAAAATAGTGTTTTAAAATAGATAAATAAGAACAAAATAGTGTTTGAAAATAGATAAATCAGAACAAAATAGTGTTTGAAAATAGATAAATAATCGTAATGATATTTAACATTACGTAAACCATTTTCTCAATATTGTTTCAGGCAAATGAGCAAATAAATTTAAACGTGACCGACGTTATAATAGACACTGATTCATTTTTACGTTCCCTTCTGTGATTAGTCACATTATTTGATTTATTTACTATTACGAGTATGTTAATGACTGGTAAATAAGATGCCATGTGATACTAATTATCATCATGATTAGCATTAAATTGCAAAATGGAACACTGACTTATAACGAGATAGGTCGAAATTCGGTTAGGTACAGATAAAGGCTTCGACGAGTAATACCGCCTAATTTAAGTCATGTTATTATGTTCAAAATATTATCATTTATTGGTAACTAGACGACGCCCGCGGCTTCGTCCGCGGAAGTGTAGTTAAAAATATATTGGATTTATCCCAAGGGAACCTATAATCGGGATAAAATCTAACCTATGTCCTATTGCTAGATGCGAACTACCTGTGTGCCAAGTTTCAGCTTAATCCGTTCAACGGTTAGAGCGAGAAGGACTTACAAACATCCAAATATCCAAACATCTTTACAACAAAATTTTACATTTATAATATTAGTAGGAAGTAGGATTAGTAATTTAGTTTATATCTTATTCATTAACAAGTCCTCATAACAAAATCTCTTGCGATATATCCTAAAAATCGTCTTTTTGAGTTAAGTCAGTATTCCATTGAGCATGTGCAATGAATAAAAAATAACCTTACCAATGTTTTGTTACAGAAAATAATACTGACAGATGGAGGAGAAATCTTCGAGTTATGGAGAAAACCAGAGATCGAGTTGTATACAAGAGTATTTCTCTTCAACATAACCAATGCGGAGGAATATATGTCGGGAAAAGAAGACAAAATTAAAGTGGTTGAAGTCGGACCCTATGTATACAGGTATGTTTGTTATTCACGTATATATATTCGTACGAAAAGGGTACTATTAATAGGCAAATGAAATATGGCATAGTTAAAGTTCACATGGAGAAGAACTGAAGAAAGATATATTTTGTGTGTAGTAGGTGTCATAAATACATTTCGATTAGAAAATTAAACACACACTACCACACTGCGTTTGATACACTGAGTTGTCACACACATCATTCGGAAGGTCCCGTTGACAGACAGTTGAGAGACTTAATTACTGCTAGAATAATTTTAGTCATCGTTAGCGAGTTCTAATAACATCCTCTGTGATGGTCCTTGTCTATCAATTTACTCTTTGAATCCACAAAAAATCTTCTATACAGGACATTAACTATGTAATTCAAATATTAAAAACCTTCAAGTATAAATCATAAAGTTCAAACATAATAGAGGATAAAACCACATAAAATATCTCATTCCGGATTCTAAGATATAAGTATTCTGTACAACTCACGCAATATTCATGCAAATAACTGCCTTTTTAACCGACATTCTTTATTGCGGTTAAACTGCTTCCCTCTTGAATAAACATTGCTACAGGTGTACCTTGGTTTTACATACGTTACATAGCTATTTAGTTTGTAATAAAATATCTCTATGAGGAGAAACCCTTGCTCTAGAGGTCCATTAATAGTTTGAAGCCAACGACATATTTATTTTTTATTTAAATTGCTTCGTCCGTAGAAAAGAAGTTTAAAAAAATATTGAATTTATCCCAAGGGATCCTATCATCGGGGTTAAATCTATCCTATGTCCTATTTCTGGACGCAAACTATCTGTGTACCAAGTTTCAGCTTAATCCGATCAACGGTTAGAGCGTGAAGGACTTACAAATATCCAAATGTCCAAATATATTGAGAAGCTTTGACATTTATAATATTAGTAGGATTAGTCCAATTTATAGCATAGCTACAATCAAGTAATATCACTGTAGCTATATTATAATTTATCGAAACAAATGCTACATGATTTTAAGAAATAAAGAGGGGAAAATCTTTAAGGAAATTTTCTCTTCTTATAGAATTAGAATGTTTTGTGGCATAATTTTCCAGGTACTTGGTAGATTTTGACCTAACTTTAGCAAAAATAGGACTTCCTATTACCATTTTTCTTTGCTTAATTTTAAATATCCAGTAACTTTAAATATTACCATTGAATTAATTCTTTGAACCTCAGAAAGCTATAAAATTTAAATCGTAGAATCAAAACTCAATAATAGTTTTTATCAGAAGCAATTACTGAAATATTTTAGTACTAATTGAATTAAGGTGAACAATATTACAAAGGTCTTTGACCCTAACACTCTTCACAAACAAAGATGTGTGAAGCAATTATTCGGATGAAAAATACCATAACAACGAAACGAACTTATTGAATACTGCCAAAGAATTACGAGTCAAAAGAGATAGAGTGCATTTATTGTAATTTTAAAAGAAAAACTTTATTTTGTTATGTTGATAACATTATTATTATCTTGTTTTGCGAATGTTAAATGCGTTATAATTATAATGCAAATTTATTTTGAATAATTTTTGTGTGCATAAAATATAATACGAATACAAAAAATTACGCAAATTATCTATGTCTAGCTTTAAATTAATTTTAATAATTTTACACAAATAACTAATGACGTTTTTTATGTTATAAAATAACCTTTAAGTTAATCTTATTCCTTATTATTATTGTGAGATACAAAATAAAAGTAATTTCTACACTCCATCTCTTACATATTTTAATCTGTGGCTAAATCAGTTCAAGTACTCTCATCATTTTTTGCCATTACCGTTTCAAAAAGATGCATGGTCATGGAAAGATGAAAGACCATTATAAAAAGAGAGGTTTATGACCTCAGGACCTTATTCAATGGGGTCTCAAGTACAGTATAGGTACCTATAACGAATCGTTCACTCCGATATGTACGCAAAAAATATCTTTCTAAACAATACATCGCTTAAAAAACGGCAAAATGAGCGCAGAGGTATAATCAATAACATTTACTCCATACTAGCTGGTCCAGGAGACGTTGTTCTACTGCAAAACTACAGTTATCTGTATCGAGTATAGTCATGATTTTGAATACGTTGTTTCTGTTCAGTTTCTTTGGGTTTCCGGTAAGTTATTTTACGATTTTCTGTCACCTAATCTGACAAGTAGGCAATGACACTTGGTGAAAAAAAAATTTTTATTACTACATATAAGTTTGATAGTCGGTTTTTAATCTAATATAACAGCAATCCTTATGTTAAATCCGAGGCCATCGTCGGTATCTTTTGTAGTCCCAACTTTAACCCAAACAATTAAAACTCAACCAATACGTAAGCCTAACCTTTTCAATGAGGAGACTTGACTAAGTGACTTGCAGTTAACAATTAATACGTGGAAGTAATTTAATATAATAAATAGATTACAATATTTCTAAGGTTTGCCTTGACAGCGGCGATCTTAAAGCCTTACGATCTACACAGGGCATAATTATTTTCTTGTTCTTTGCAATTCTGTGAAAACCCACAATATGTCTCATTTACGGAAAGCAACTGCGTAGGCACTTTAGAAATCTAATGCGTACAGCCTATTAGAGATAGGCCTTGGTACATCCTTGTCTAATGACTGGCTAATGTGCGGTCAACACTGCTTGTAAGTAATTAAAGTAATTTGTTCACACTTCCTATCTGTAAAGGTGGGATGACATCGTGCGAGGCAGGTCTATGCCTCGTGTTTCGGGCAAGGATTAAAAATAATAATAATAATAAACGCTAACACACTCATACACCCGCAGTAGGATTCCCTGTGTCGCAAGTAACATGGACATCACAACACATCACTAACACCCATGACCCGAGAACAAACATTTATCTGTCACATAAATCGGCCCGGCCGGGAATCGAACCCCCCTTGCTTCGCAGGCAGGGTTAATACCAACTTATTTATTGTATCTCTTTACACAATGTAATTTAAGTTAAGATGTCTTCTATAACACAAGATCGTTTAATCAATCAAATTAATTAATCATCTAACTCAATTATAGCGGATTGTCGATGCCAATAACAAAAATCATGTAGTATGTTTACATTTACAAAGTCATCTTGAGTATTACAATACAAGTATCTTGGAATTAATTAATTGCCCTAGTACTGGCTGACAACAAAGGATTTGAGCTAAAAGACTGGTAATACCAATTCATATTCATCGGCCATAATTGTCCCACTTCTGGGATCAAGTTCCTTCCCACGATGTTAAAGACTAAGCCTAGTTCACCTCTTAGCCCAACATTGGTTTAAAATTTTGAGAGCTTATTGAAAATCTCTTAGATATGCTGTTTTTTATATTATTATTTTATATTAAAACCATCGATAAATCATTGGTAAATCGTAAAGAAATTGAAATATATACGTGCATTTACAAAATTGTAGTAATGCTTCATATTGATTACAAACAATTATTAGCGTAATCTAATATAGACAAAGCTAAGATTATTTCTTATTTCCTTTCCCTGCCTTTTGTAAAGATAACTGTCCACCTTTATGCCTCGCTTGGTATCAGTAAGCTTAACAAATATCAGTGAACTAAATAGGTAAGTGTATGTTAATTTCATTTTAATGTGTGTGCTGGTTTTCATTAAGTACTAGCTGGCTGCGTAAGTCATTATCTTGTACAAGTGCCGAGTCACGCTTTGTAATGTATAATTTTATTGTGATACAAATTATGCAAGTAAGATAACTAACTGGATTATGTGTTCACGCGTGTATATGAATAATAGATATAGACTACAGATTCTGAATTAAAACTACTATTAGTAGTTTAAACGATTAGTTTTAAATTAACATTCTTAATAATGATTTATAATTTATAATATTCAATATCAGATGCAAAATATTATTTTAATTTTATATTGATTCGGAAACTGAAATTAATCGGTTTAATGATAGGACTGATTATAAAGTTCGAATTACTGAAATAAACGAACACAAAAATTGTAGAAAATAAATTTACATTATTCTATGTAAAATACATAGTACCTAATGTAATATTACTTTTACCATTTTCAACATAGAAACGAAACAAAATTTAAATATAAAATATTGTAAAGTATGCTTTACTTTAGGCTTTCAAATTTGTTTATATGTATAACACGTCCCTCCTCCATATTTTTAGTAATTACTACTAGTTTTTTGAATCAAAGCAAATATTGTTGATAACGTAAGTAGTAATAACGTAGTATAAACCAAGCTACCTCGTAACATTTTTGAGTTGGAATTCCCACTATCTAAAATAATATTGCCAAGTAATTAATCAATTATAATTTTGCATGCATGCAAGATAATGCACGGCCTTGTGCATTACAACATTTATTTACGACCGAAACGATCTTGGTCTAATTAATATTAAATATAAGATATTATTTTCATTGTAATTAAGCATTTTTAATATAAAATTGATTTCAACATTATCATCCTTTTAGAATTTTCGCAATACATAAGCCATTAAAAATGTTTCTTTAAACAAAGGTTGATTACTATCTATCTTTTGCATATAAATTTCATGAAATGTGTAACAAAAGATCTTTTTTTTAAATTATGCAGTCACATAAAAGTTTGGAATTTGGCATAGTTAAAGTTCACACGGAGAAGTTCAGAATGCAAAATTATGTTAATGATATGTACCTTACAATTACAACCAAATCACAATTAAATCTCACTAGAATCGGAAAAATTAAATTCTTAGTTTATTTAACAGAATCGAAGTATCGAACCACCGTGTCTTCCATGTCATTTGCTAATAAAAAAACCAATAGCTAAAAAAATTATCCTTGTTTCAGGGAAATGTTAGAGCATAAAGTGACCGCCTTTAATGAGAATGGGACCCTATCAGCAATTCCCATGCATCCACTCACCTGGGTTGAAAAACTCTCGGAAGGTCATAAGGAGGACGACATTCTCTACCTGCCCCATATTGCTTTATTGGTGAGTACTGCATTTTATAACCAGTGATCGCTTAGTGGTTTGAACGTTGGTCTCCTTAACAAGAGTTCCTGAGTTCGGACCCGACACGTACTTCTAATTTTAAATAGGTACGTGCGTGCGTATTAGAAACTAATTATCACTTGCTTCTGTGAAGGAAAACATCGTGAGGTAGGGTTAGAAAGAGTTCCTCATAAAGTTCTTAAAGGTGTGTGAAGTTTGCCAATTCGCAATAAGCTAGCGTGGTAGACTATCATATATGGTCTGTACCCCTTACATTATGAGAGGAGACCCGAGCTCATCAGTAAGATACTCGTAATTATGGCTCATGATAATGAATCCTTCAACTCAATCGCCCCTTTCGCCAAACGACCCGTTGTATTCCTGCTAGAATCTTAAGAATTAGTTTCTCCTTTCTGTCTTTTCTTTTTTTCTTTTTATTGTGGATGCCTTTGATATTTCAGTCCATGAGGGATAGTAACCATTTGACTCTTCATTTGGAACTTAACAGTAAACTATACTCTATATTAACGAGTATCTCATTAACATCTATTACTAACAGGACCTAATAACCAACTAACAGTCCCGCCTTAGTCCTACTTTAAGTTTGTTACGATGTCCATGGCCGGAAAGGGTTGCTATCTTATTAGTATAAAAAAAATTAGTCCTCCTAGCGCATTCGGATACTAAGCTATGTCAGGGTAACTTCGATGACGTATTTCCGGTTACTGTGACGTCACGTATGACGTAGCCAGTCGAAAACTATTTGACGCCTTCGAGAACATTATAGAACTCTGCACTGGCTCACCTTTACTCAATATATTACCAAACAATCTTTTGCAACGCTTCTAACTATTGATTACATACTTTATGTTCGAGATACGATCGTTCAATTAATTAAAACTATACTGTCTTATTTAAACTAGCAATACCACACTGAGTAGCAGTGTGGTCCTAAGTGCATATACCTACTAATAGTTAGTAATAGCAATTAAATTATATTTACCTGACAATAAGTAAAAAACTAAATTGCTCCTCTACACATCTAAAAGATTTTTTTAATGTTCACGCCAAACGCAACCGTCAAAATATATTGCGCTATTTTATTAAACTATTTCTTAAAATCCTTATTTAGATATTTTTAATATTTAGTTTGTTAAACGTAGATCTTTCAATAGCTGGAAAATCTAAATAGGTCTCAAATTAATTCTACTAATAAAACATAACACGATCTATTAAAAGCTAACTAACAATATTATTTTTATTGTCAATATAATTCCGCATTCAAAAGTTAATTTACAAGTTTTATTGGTCGTCAAGATATTTTATTAAAATAATATTCTAGAATATTATATGTGTCGTAAAATATAACAATCTAATAAAGGAACTAAGTATATAATTTTAGATATCTCAACAGCTATTAGCAAAACGAAGTCATTATATAACCATGTTTTGTGTGCACGGCACTGTAAATCAGTGTTATTTTACCCAACTAAGCTAGAAGGAGGTAATGTATTTCAAACGTATGTTTATATGTTCATTTCTTTTACACGCTAGAGCGTTTCATCTAAACGATTAGATGGATTAAAACGTGTGATTTCAAAGTGCCATATTTTATCAGTAGGTAAGGCTATTGTATTTCTAACAATTATTACTTTCCTGTAAGCCTTGCTGTTGAACAATATTAAGATCCACTTTTATTCCAATTATCACAAGATAATTTCAAATCGTAAACGGTGACGTCACAACATAGAACCTCAAAGGTCATTTCAGAAGAATAAAACAGCGATAATTTATAGATCGCTGGAATAAAATGAAACTGTAGGGTTTCCCAAAGAAACGGCGAATGACGTCACGGAAAGGTCTGAGGACGTAAGAATGCTTCCATTACATAGCGAGACGACGTCACGAAATCGCGTCTATAGACGTTTAGACATTTCACGTGATTATATTCACGTGTTTTCCCACTGTGACCCCGTAACGTCAAATAACGTATCGTGTAATGGCTGTAGTATGACTCATAATGTCGTTTGTAACGAATTTTTACGAATGTTTTTACTAAGGTAAGGTGGGGTAAGACTAACACACGGGGCAAGACTAACACTGTCTATTATCTCGATATGCACTTGAAGAAAATAATGACATTGTGTGTGTTTTAGCCGAGAACATTTACGTTTGTTCTATCTTACAGAGTAAAAGAATTTCGTATATAAGCTACACGTATCGAGATAATAGTGTTAGTCTTGCCCCGTGTGTTAGTCTTACCCCACCTTACCTTATGCCCTAGGTCACGCTTGATTATTCACTTGTGGACTTAATTTGTGACCCCCGGCTTGCAAACTTATGGCAGTTGATGGGCTAACTAGAGAGGCCAACTGGTTAGTGGCTAACTCAAGTGTCGGAAGTTGTCATGCGAGATATTTGACGAGGCCTAACCAGGACCAAGTAAAAAGCAGTGATAGTCTAGTGGTTTGAACTGTACCGAACCGAACCGGAGTTCCTGGGTTCAAACACGGCGCGCACCTCAAAACATCGTGAGAAAACGGAAGGAATAATAATCTAACTATAGATAACAGAGAAGATTTTAAAGGAGGAAGAGGTCGCTAATTTGTGTTTCTGTAAATATTTAGAAATGAAATTTAAAAATAGCTAAAAATTAAATAACCTAAAAGGAATTTGATAACGCTCTAAGACAATAAAATTAAAAAGGAGAACCACCGCAGGCAACGTTTGTTCATACTCGAAGCAAGCAACCAGACGTTGCCCCAGCCTAATATCAAGGCTAAAGATAATATTATATGATTGCAACAAGAAGAATTTTCTAGAAAACTGACCAGTATTCAATACTAGAGGCTTTCGAAACCTAGATGTTGAGGTGGTTGACCCCGAACTCACCTTTACGAGTATATTGGTGCCAGGGCAGATTACGACATTTTGTGTTTTAATATTATAATTGAAGTTCCACAGTATTATTAAGATCGGAAGGAATGTCGAATTTCAACTGTTCTTTATGTTCTTGCGAATAAGCATTGAATTAAAAAGATTTTGGATTCGAATTTTGAAAGTTTCGAAGTGTTAATAAAATTGCTCGCAAGATTTACAATCACAAACGAAGAATTACTATAATAACTAAAATTGAATTAAATCGTTTCATCGACATTTTTAATGATTTATCGGCTTATACTTCGTATAGGGATAAAAATCGGATACAAGCTTTTTTTTCCTTATCGGATATACGACTATAAAAGTTTATCACTATATTTTTTGGTGATTGTGAATACATAATCAATAATGTGCATCGCCTTGAATTTGCGAATTCATAAGGTCACATCCACCAAATGGATATACTGTGGTTTAATTGGTAGCAAGGTTACAGTTAATTGCACAACCTGTTGGTCTGTTGTGGTTTGTTTACATGTTGGTTACTGGTTTATTTTTCTTGAATAGGAACCGGAAATAGATGACCTGGTTTGACATTGACTGTGTCATTAATTTTGGTGGGTAAAGTTTTCTCTCTGACCATTTTCCTTCCTACCTTTTCTTTTATTTTTATTAGTGTACTATATCTTTTACCGGCCCCCAGTTATTATAAAGGTACAATTCCGTAAGCTACGACATAGGTACGGCAGACTGTATAGTCACTGCCCCGTTCATGTACGTTTGTTTCTTTGTCACGGAATTTCTTGTTATACACAGATAATTATCCTGTATCTATAATTTTTATTGATATGTCTAACTATTCAATAAAAGGAATTTGACTCATTGTAAGATCCAATGTCCTTATCACTTAAGGCTTAAAGATAATTATACGAGGAACTTCACTTTAATAAATGTAATTTAGTGTTGAATACATAGCTACATATAAATTCTCGCGAATACGCCTGCGGCAGTTATAAAATACAGATACAGGATATAGAATATTTTACACGTGCTTAACAGGTGCAGAATTAAAAAGCTACTAAAAATCATTCACTCAATGCTAATAAGATACATAATTATTCGGTCACGTGTGTCTACTTAATTCTAATATGGGTTTGGTGGGAATAATTCTTACAGAACTTGTAAAAGCTGGTTGAAGAAAAGATACTTCTGGCCTTGGCTTTAATCCAATAATGGCCCACTATTAGGCACGGGATTGTTCGCATAACTGAGGAGGTTTAGAGCATAATCCAATGGAGTATAATGATACTGCTTAAGCGTGGATGGTGGAGGGGTTAGTGGCCAATTCAAGTGTTGGAAGTCAAGGCCTCCGACATGCCTTAGCGACTGCAGGTGTATATTATTTTTAATAATAGCATCCCCCTTTTATTTTTCTATTAATGACTAAGTATGTAGTGTCTGGTAATGTTTCGCGTAAAATATAAGGTAACAACATTCACCAATTACTGACTTCAAATTGGCGTTGGTAAACTAATATCGAAAGAATTAAATAATTGTTATTTTAAAAAGCAACTTCCTTTTCGTTTTAACGTATTTCCTTGACCGAGAAATAAAATAACCGAACAATATAAAACATGTCACCGTGTTAAATAAAAACGGGTTTAGTTTTTGCTAAGCCAATTAAATTGACAGTATAATTTATAAATTAACAATCAATCTCACGGTTTAAATTAATTTTAAAATATAAATTTTGTTTTGAAGATAAAAAATAGGTTCAAAAATTTATATTTTTGATTTATCTTGTTCTTAATTCATTAGTTTGTCCAATGTGGTGTTAATAAATGAGAATAGGTATTATAATTATCTTAATAATATAATTAATAATGAAGAATTGGCATACGTTCTAATTTTTTTTTGCTCCTCTTTATAACATTCGACCTTACTATGCTAGGAGGGTAATATTTTTTGAGCGTATATGTTTATTATTATGTCTATCTTTCTTCGGTACGCTCTAGAGCCTAAACGGCTAAGCGGATTTTAACGTGTTATATGTCATTGGATTCGTCCCCGTTTTAGAAATGACATGGGCTATATTATATTATTTTTATTTTGTCCAAATTTTCAAAACACGAGTTTTTGTCAATTAATTTTTTAACAGGTACTAATAAGTAAATGTTTCCTTGTTTCAGAGTATAGCCAATGTGGTGTCCCAACAGAGTTTTATGACTCGATTCGGTCTAAACAACCTGATCAGCCTTACGAATAGCCAACCCCTCGCGAAGATGACTGCTAAAGAGTTCATGATGGGGTACAAGTCAGAGCTGATGACCCTGGGGAACACCTTCATGCCAGGGTGGATATATTTCGACAAACTAGGGCTGATAGATCGGGTAAGTTACTATGACTGTTAATAGTTATGTTAAATGAAAAGTCTTGGGATAAATTACCCGAAATCCTGTCTCAGTTCTCACGCTGTTATTTGCTTAAATCGTTCTTAGTTCAGTATTGTCAAGTCATAGATGTAAAATCTACCTTTGGATACTCTTCAGTTCGGTTCTAAGATATTGAAATAAAATTACCATCATGAACCTTTTGCAAAAGCCAATCTACGAAGACCTTTCTCATCATCATCATGATGAATGTCTCATTAATGAAGATCATTAATAATAAAATCAGCTTCTAATAGAAGTCAAAAGCAACATATTTAAAGGAATACGATTTGTGATACTCTCCAATTCAAAAATTACTAACTTTAAATCATTTCAGATGTACGACTTCAATGGAGACTATGAAACCATCTTCACTGGAGAAGATGACATCAGGAACTCCGGTCTCATCGACACTTACAGAGGGTCTACTGACCTTCCGCAATGGGAAGGGAAACACTGCTCCAATGTTCAGTACGCCACTGATGGTACTAAGTTCAAAGGCGGTGTCACCAAAAATGAGTCTATCTTGTTCTTCCGGAAGAGTCTTTGTCGAGCAGCACCAATGGTGAGTGGAGAAGTTGTATAAATTTTTTTTCAATATGGTTTAATACTTAACATCTTTATAGTAGCATTGGTCAGTGCAGATTTTTGTGACCTACCGAACGAAAAATTTCTTGCACATCGTCCGAAATCTTAAGTGGCTTAATTGTAATAGGCAACGAAACACCAAAAAAATCCATTAAACCATTAAATCCTCCATCCGCTTTGTTAATCTATTAGATGAATATTAAACATAGGTCTTATTTCCTTATATAACTCTAATCTATTTCATATTTCAGATTCCAGTAGGAGAAGGAGAAAAGAATGGCTTGAAAGCTTACATGTACACCTTTCCTGAACACATGTTGGATAATGGGAAATTTAACGAGGAGAACAAGTGTTTCTGCAGACACGGTAATAACAAGTTTAAATTAAGTGCCAGTTATTATAATACAGAGTCTAGTAACCTCCAACAGGATAGACCTAAAGTCATAGGGTATTTTTGTGATATAGGGAAACCAGAATCATGAGTAAACCAAGTTGGCTTAGACTCAGTGGTAGCTAAAGCTGAACTATCAAAAGTAATTTAGATCTTTTCTTCCTTTTCAGGCAAATGTCTCCCGGAAGGCCTCATCGATGTAACAGATTGCTATTATGGGTTTCCAATTGCATTATCCTACCCTCACTTTTACAAAGGAGATGCCATCCTTTTCAGTAAAGTAGAAGGACTCACGCCCAACCAAGAAAACCACGAGACTAGGTATTTTATTATTCTGTTCTGTTTCAGCACAATATTAATTTAGAGTTTCTTGTAAAATTGATCTTTTCACTATTGTAGCCACTCATAAGGTCTCATTTATCTAATGTGAATATCATTTTCTTTTAGAATGTGGGTACAACCCGACTCAGGGCTTCCTCTGGACGTGAGCGCGAAGATACAAATCAACATGGCTCTTGGCGACATTTCATCAATCAAAAACGCTGAAAGATTCGCAAATATGTATCTACCTATGCTGTGGTTTGATATTGTAAGTATTTTTCAAAGTTCTTTTATCATTTAGGATCATTAACATCAACTAATTCGATACCTCTTTACGATTCTTACTTGAAATTGATAGACTACTAAAATATTTTCTTAACTTGTTGCAGAGAATGTACCAGCTACCACCTTCTATGGAGCAGAGATTCAAGTTATATCTAAACATTTTACCTGTAGTAGAACAAGCTGCTATGTATCTTTCATTTCTAGCCGGAGCAATTTTGATTCTGGTCACAATATACATTCTCACTTTTAAAGTCATGTTCAAATCCCGTGATGGAAAGAAGCCACCATGTAATTTTAATTTCAAGCCCAATATATGGGTAGAAAGAGAAACTAATTGTAAAAATCAAAGAAATAATAAGGATGGCATTTACGCTCCTTGTGAAGTACCATTGAATGGAAGTGAATCAGATTCAGATAGAAAATTAGAGAAGAGTACATTTGTAAAGAACCACAGCAATAAATTAAAGGAGCTAAGTAATAGATTCACCGATAGAATGTTTGATTCTGTCGAAAATATGAAAGGAAAAATGAGAGATGAAATAAATCATGCAAGAAAAAATATCAATGATAGAAGAGGGTCATTGATAACTCTAGATGAAGGAACAAACGAAGCATACAAAAGTGATTCGGGTGATGATGAAAGAACTGTCAATAGCTATCGAGCTATTCAACAAAATGATAGTGATGAAGATTGCAAGTATTTAGAAGTTGTCGATGACGAAAATGAATTCTACGACTCTTATATTCCAAAAAATGAAACTGCACGATCAAAACAACTACAGCATTTAGATGGAACATTAGAAAAATAATACAATTGAAGTGATTTTAGTATAAGCAAAAATGACAGTGCCAATTATAGCAGTGGTTGTGAATAAATAAAAATGGATTAGATCCATAACTTGTATAATATGAATATCTCACTTTTTATTGCAGACGTTCACAATGAATACAATTTGGTACATAATATCTGTTAAGAAGGTTTTTCGTAGACGCCTCGGAAACAGATGCCGCCTAAAGCAATAAATAGCCCAAAGAATGTTTGAAATAAATTGAAATAATTAGGTTTTAAATTTGCTGATATGTGTGCTCTAATTAATGATAGTAACTCTAGGACTGATACTGATCTAGGTGTGTATATTTCTAGTGTGTTCTTGATATACCTTTGTACTGAAGACTTGAATTTAGATTTAAGTGAAAGTGAATCGGAAGAAGATACGTTGAACTTTGTAAAGTAGTGTGTCAATTCTGATGGACTTTAAAGAGTGTGAATGTTAGAATAATACCAGACCAGCCTAATGAAAGCCCTGGTCTATAAGAGATTCCTGTTTATCAATTATAAGACACCCAAATACAGAAATATGTTAATTTAAACGCCAATATACAAGTTTGAATAATTCTTAGATTACAGTGCCCTCTCTCACTGAATAAATCGAGTCGAATTTGATTAAAGCTACCCAACCCAAATACTTTAATTCAATACAATTGTGGGTAATTTAATTCAAAAATGTCTGTAGGTTGGAAAAAAGAAGAGTAGTTTCCAAAATCAAATTCAACTCAGTACGGGAGTAACCTACTGATGGAAATCTCGGTAATAGAAACTGAATGTCTTAAAAAGTTCTGATTCGAAAGAAATAGTGCTAAACTTTAGTTTACAGCGTAGACAAGGAAAATCTCTTCTAATTACACTCAAAACAGCGCAATGTATAAATAATGCTTGTTGAAAATAAAAAAAACAGAGCAATACTTTCTGCAATAATTTGGCTAAACAAGTTTCAAAAACGTTTTGATTGCTAAATAAATTTTATGCACTTTGATGAACTTGTTTTATTATTATCAACATTCTTTGTTTTATTTGTATTAATTTAAGGCAGTCATCTGAAGTGTCCTGTGTCTACGATTTAAACTAAAGCATTTATAGGTGTTATATTATGATATTAAGTATTAGGCTTAAGGGATTATGAAGTCATTAATTTACTTGCCACGACTCGTTATAATTAATTTTAAGTTATCGATAACCATGACCATCTGCTATAGATTATATTCCTAAAAGTTTAATAAAAAATATTATTTTATTTTCGGTTAACTACAATTAATTATTTAATTTGCTTGAGAAAATGTTTTATTTATTAGTAATTTTATTAATTGATACTATCTTTATCAGTTGTGTTAAATTCTTAGTAACATAAATATTCTAATAGAATGAATGACGGCGTATAAACCATGTAAGTTATTAAAAATAAGGTATTATTAATTTATCAATATAATAGTGTTTCAAATTTATTAATGATTTTTTTTAAATAATATTAACATTACGATAATCTTGCCTAAAAAGAAATAAAGCCTATGACAGGGTTCTATTTAAAAGTTTATCTTTTCTATATTTGCATAATAATTATTTTCTGAGATTACTGTGGCATGGATCAAATTGTAAATATATTTAAGTTAAGTTACCTTTTGAAAATAATTAATTAATTTTTCATTGTTATGATGTAACCATTTTGTGAATCTGATTACTTGTTTTATATTATATGTGTATTTATTTTTGTATTACATTCTTTCGAATTTATTGTATGTATACCCTATGTTGTATTTATTTAATTTTTAGAAACTTTATGACAGTACAAATAATTTTATACTCTCGACGTAATTATGTAAGAGTTTAAACTCAAGACATTTATTATTATTATTATATTTAATTAATAATTCATATTGAATACTATTAAAATTGTCAAATAATTATTAAATAAGGTCCATCCTCGACTCATTTTGTGATATTTAAAATATTGTGTAGGTGAAATAAGGTTATAAAATACGAGTAAATACACAATAAATATCTAAGGGCTGTAAGAAATCTCTCTTTCGGGTACTTGGTGAACTACTTATAATATGTCAATTATTATTGAAAATAAAAAAATTAAAATACTTACTTGTTTCATTGTAGGTGTGCGCAAAGTTATTATGGCATGCACATTATTAATTATAATTAAATTACTCCTTACGAAAGAATTAAATAAAGAGATTAAAAACTAAATTGATTTATTTTCGATTCAGTTTTACATCTAACTTTTATCAAAATGTTTGTTGTATTTCAGTTTGATTTCCTGCCTCGGCAGACATTTAAGTTTCTTTAAAAAAACTTTTACATATAATTAATAAGTTAATAAAGAACAAAACCATTAACCATAATAATAATTTTATTTAATAAATTAACTCAAAATATTCAATAAAAAAGTATGAAATAATTCGGTGCTTAATATTTTCCAAACAACAAAAGTGTAGAAGGAATATTTCACGACCTTGTCAAGTATTACCATTCTGAAACAAAATACAAAAATATATTAGTAGGTAATTAAAGTTCCTGCTAAACTACGTAGGTATTTAATTTGTCATAGTTCAATTAATCCTAATAATATGAGAAATGTGAAAGTTTGTAAAGATGTTCGGATATTTGGATGTTTGTACGGATTAAGCTGAAACTTGGCACACATATAGTTTGCACCCAGGAATAGGACACAGGACATATTTTATCCCGATTATAAGTTCCCTTGGGATAAATCCAATTTTTTTTAAACTACTTTTCCGTGGCCGATATTTTTTATGACGACTTCCGGAACTACGAATTTTTCGAGAGTTCTTTTGTTTTTCTATTAATTAATTACTGGTTACCTCTTATAATGAGCTCTAGCTTTCGGCAAATCTTCATCCTTTTCATTAAGAAGATATCTCCTGCCTCCAGCGCAACACATCTTGAAAAACTCAAATCTGTCCACTTTTTCTATCTCATAGTAGAAATTGTCACGGTCCTCTGGTTTGATGGATGATCTGAGCTTCACAAAATTAGTATTGGAGAACGTCCATTGCTGGGTTAGATAGTAATTGAGAGCCATGTTTGCAGAGTAAATCCGGCGTTGGACTTTAATCAACCTAAAAAAATTGCATTCCTAATTTAAATGTTCTTTTTTTGTGAATTGATCTAAAAACATATATGAAACGTGAAGTTCTAACATAATGTTATTTATTAAAGACTTACATGGGTTTCTTCCCTAAAAGCCACAGTATAGTATCAATCAGTAAAGCTGGAAGCAAATGAAGTAAATAAACCTGAAAAAAATACACTTAATAAAGTAGAGAACCTACGTCGTTGACTGTTTGCAACAGCCTATTAGACTTTTTACTAGGATTAGCTTTTTACTTAAATTTAGACTAGGCGCGCACTAGGCCGGCAGGCTACGGCAACCGAAAATTTTAAAGAATTCGTGGATGCGTAAGTGCGCCGGCTGCCATACAACGTAATATCAAAATAAAAAAAAACTAACAGTAGTAAAACTCTATACAAAGCGCGCAAAAACTACACATACTCGTACATAGCCATTTGTGTACAGCTATGGAGTTAAGGAACAAGTTTAAGTACAAAATCATAAAGTGCGTGTCGAGCATACGTATCAGAAACGAAGTAGGTACATACCAGTGTTACTTCTGTTAGTCTCTCTATATTGTGGTCATAAGTCTGTCATAAATTCGTCTGGCTGTCGCAGCCTAGCTGCCTAGTGCGCGCCTAACGTTATTATCTAAAAACCTAAATGTCCTACTCCTCCTACCTTAGTATAATAAATGAGCTTAGAGGTAGTGACTGCACCACCAACGTTCCACATCATATCATTGAGCGGCATAAAAGGGGCCACTTTATGACCAAATTCGGCCAGCTCACCGACAGTTATAGAATTGAGTTTGCCAGCGCAGCAGTTGTATATCGGGATATCATCGGTTGGTTCTAATCTGTAACATAATTCAAAAGAAATAAGTGAAAAGATACCCTGAAGTTTATAAATAAAGTAGGAAAGAAAGAGAAAAACATTCGCGTTTACAAGAGTATTGAAATTGGTGATAATTAAAGGCTTGTTGGATTTCAACATATGAGATAATTGATAGCTACATTCGTCTCTTGGGAGCGACATAGGCTATAGGTTGGCTCCTAAGGAGTTTCTTTCCCCTTTCTTCTCCTCCATATCAAAACACCTTTACGAAGTAGATAAAAAATAATACTTCCATAAATGTATCATTAATATACGAATGCATTTTGAATTTGAATATACCTATAAATTAAGCGCTTGCCGATACATTTGAAGCAGCCGGGATTATTCTATTGGTACTCGTATTAATAACTACTGGTTAAACTTACTCTTTCGTGCCTCTCAACCAGGCGGCCGCGATAAAACCCTTAATAGGGATGTCTACAGGTATGTAATCAGGCACTAGTTTTGAATCTGAGTATAGACTACGAAGAATACCTGAAATAGGACACTTAAATAATCTAGAACACGGTAATTATAATTATGTCATCATGTTACACAAATTTCGATTTGAAAAACGTCTTATGTAAGCTATGTGTCGATAGATGAAGAGTTCCTTTTATACCCTTTTTTGAGAATAACGCAAACACTTATGAGTGTGAGACTTGGCATAGTTAAAGGTTACGTAGAGAAGAAGTGCAAGGAGCTTAATTTTATTGGAAACTAGTAACTAAGTACTTATTAAAATTAACGTTAATTAATTAACGTTTCCCTTACCTTTACCACTGGCAATAATTATACCAACTGGCCCGTTAAAGTTATCAATCCAACCTGGCATTGGATCCACGTGGCTCGATATAACTATAACCAGAAGAAACAGTAATACTTATAAGTAATCAATTATTGTAATTACACTGACAGTTATAAATATTAACAATTATTAGGTATACTAGAACCATTATGAATATTCAATACTGATTAACTAACAAAGATGATACCCTTACAATCACGATTTCTCCCTACGATGATGTTCAAGTATTACGTAAAATAATTTGAGGGAAGGGGGGTATCTTTTAAAATGTTATGATGCGTTACATAAGTGGGTGGGGTCGAATAACGCGTTACGTAACATTGTTTTTTGTTAGTAATAAAACTAGGGAATATAATTCTTTTAATTCAGCAAAATGGCAAAATATTTAGATACAAATGGTCATTTATACGTAACGTT
>LGAG01000459.1:840399-852217 GCA_001278395.1 Lerema accius
TCTCTCTGTCTGTCTGCTACGCTTTCACGCTTAAACCACTGAACCGATTTTGCTGAAATTCGGTATGTAGATAGTACTGAACTTGGGAAAGGACATAGGATACTTTTTATCGCGAAAAAGTCGCACGATATAACCAAATTCCACGCGGGCAAAGCCGCGGGCGGAAAGCTAGTAAACAAATTTTATCAGACCTCTATAATCTTAAACTATGCCAGGCTTCTCTACTCTAGCGTTACTCTATCGTTGAACCCAAGAAATCATCCGTTTCAACCTACCAGTGGCGTGGCGGGGGGAAGGGGTGCATTATTGATGGGGGTGCATTATTGGTGCAAGATTTTGTAAAAATATAGTGTTAAATTTATTGCCAGTGTTATATAATTACTTATAATGTTTTTGAATTTAGGGTAAGAAAGTATTGTGCGGATTTTTGCTTCCAGTTAAGCTTGCTACGTCAATGCAACCAACTATTAGTGGGGTAAGCTTATAATAGTTACTTTTGGTAGTAAATAATAGTTTTTGGCCGAGTTAAGCTATACACTACATGCCATATTAAGGTCGAATTATGATTTTACTTACATCTAAGCTTTTTACTTCCTTTCCTAGTTCAATAACCTCCCTCGTGCCTCGGAGATTCATCATAACAGCAAACTTTAGAGGGTCATCGAACCTGCCAAATATATCAAAATCATATTTCGCAATTTCACTCCCAGAATTTGGTAGTAGAATCGAAATGAGAAAAGTGAATTAAACTCAAACACACACTCCCTCCAATTTGCTTCTTAAATCTACCTACCTAATGCCGTTTTTGCATTCATTTTTTCATTCTTAATTATGATAACAATTTTCAAATTAATCAACGAACCACGTAACCCAAATACATTTACATCAAAGATAGATCAACAAGGAATCGGGTAACCTGTTTATTACCAAAACTAAAACTTGTGGACGTTCCTAGAAAATTGTAATTCAAATAGCTATACCATGCGTCACATACCATTAGTTACCATCAAGACTAATTTGCACTAATCCCAGAAATGTCGAATAAGCTAACCTTTTCCCATAACTTAAGAGTGTACTAAAAATGGTTAATTTACTTTTATTTTCTTATCAATTATTTTTTTATTATAATTAACGCACCTAACGCTAGCTGCAACGTGAAAAATGACGTTAGTTTCGTTGATAATCTTCGTTCTATCCTCCGCTGTAATACCTGCAACATAGTTTATGTTTTATTTAATACACATTTAACTCACAAACAAAAAATCTCATGGACTCATCCACCAACCATTTCTAGCTCATGTTTTTTTCCCAACGACCATAATTATTATTTGATCGCAATATTCCATGAGTACCTACTTCATCCTCAACCTCTCTAAAATAATAATCCATCAGTCAGCCTAACTTCGTCGATTACTTAAGATTTAAACTCAAACAAAAAAATATAATAGACTGTGTTCACAACAAAAGAGTGGGGTAATTTTTTTTTACGATACCATAATTATTATATGTCACCGAGCACGGTCTGCCGAGAAATGTACCGGGAAACGTTATCATTTGTCATTAACGTTATGTTTTCCCTACTACGCTTCTTTGTTCCGAAGACGCAAGTCGCCTAATGCTTTAATGACATACCTACTTATCTAAATGACATACGAGTACATTTCTATGCAAAGTTGAGAGTTAATTTCAACTTTATTATCCGTCTTCGTCTATTAGAGTAAGAGTAAATAAGATGTTAATAGGATATGCTCACCTAGCCCCAGTTCTGAGACGTCACCGGCAATAAGATCTACCTTAGATTCATAAAGTCCTGGTCGCTCTTCGCGCAAGCGATCGAAACACTGAAAAGAAAAAAGTATATTTTACATTAAAGATGTTTGGCAGTTATGCCTTTTAGTCTCCACGGCGTAAATATATCAATAGTGTATAGATACATGCAGTTAAATGATTATAGGCCGTGGACTTCACCTAATTTTGAAAGGGATTCAATAGAAAAAACATGCAATCAAAAACAATCATGAACCGCAAAATTAATGAGTAGGTACAATAAAGGTTTAAGTTCTGTTATAAGAGTATAGCATATGACTTTAAAATTGTAACGAAATAACTTTGAGATCGTAATTACCACAAAAATGTTCGTAAATAAAACTCGTTTTTAGAGTTCACTTGAAAATTTACATGGCTATTGTATCAACATAATCAATTAGCAATTATTATTTTTTTGAGTGAATCCGTATGTAAAGTAGTGGTATTAATGCATAAACTAACTACTTTAAATGTACAAATGCGTTAAACTAACTATTTTAAATTTCGAAGTAAGTAGAACACTTACGTTCAAATTTAAATAAAAACAAACATGTTACAATAAAACTTCCTAAAGTCTCGATACACAAAAACTGTCATATCATCGGCTTTATGAAAGACAAAATACTTAATACGTAGCTACCTATGTCGGTCGGTTGAAATTACCGACGCCTGCTTCAAACTTCACTTCTATGACCAGTTTTAGAACTATTACTTACATGTGAAGAATATAACGCCTTCAATCTATCTTCTGGACACATCCCCTTTTTACTTCTCAACAGCAAGTAAATCTTCTTAAGATCTGAACACGAGTACAACAGTTTCTCTATTAACACCTTTCCCATAAAACCTGAAATATTGATAAATTCTAATATGATACGTATACTAACTAATCTATACTAATAATATAAAACTGAAGAGTTTGTTTGAACGCGATAATCTCAGGAAGTACTTGACCGATTTAAAAAATTATTTTAGTGTAAGATAGCCCATTTATCGAGGAAGGATATAGGCTATATAACATCACGCTAAGATGAATAGGAGAGGAGTAACAATTAAAAATATTGCGAAAACGGGAATATTACGCGGGCAAGGCCGGCGGCGATTGCTAGTGTATTATATCAACAGCAAACAAATGAACGAAGTTAAATGTCAAAATTTTGCTCTTTACACTTTTTTGCCGTGTAAACTTTAACCATGTCAAATCTAAAATTCCGAGGTGCCTCCTGCATATTAAAAATGTAGCAATAGTTACCTGAACCTCCAGTAATGAAAATTGTTTTTCCAGAATAAAATTCTGGAATCGTTGGCAATGTCCTAGTGTCCACTTCATTGTATAAACTCATTTTCTTTTTTCTCAACTAGCCCTGGATTACAGATATACTTTATAGAATTATTTTAAAAACCTTATTTAGGTACTTGTTATATATTTAAATGCGACCTATTTGATGAAAGACTAAAACTAAACTAATTTTGTTTAGTCACTCAATCGTACTCAATGTATTTAATTAATTCAAAACAATTCAATAAAATAAATAGGTCAATGACCACATTGTGTGTAGTCATACCTACATGTAACACTAACAAAATCTAGTTACAATTATTGTTACCTCAGGATCAAAATATGTAACCAAATTTTTCCTTAGTTTTCATGTTAGAAAAATAACCTTTTCCAACTTCAATGAATCAAGCCACACAGTATTTTTTTGTCTTTCATTTATGACGTTTAGGATAAAATAATAGTATTGTTTTAACTGAGACATTTATTTATTAAGACACTTAAAGTAAAGGTGGCTCGATTTCGATGTTCGTAAATGCTCCCGGATGTATTTAAAGCCTAAACTAAAAAAAAAAATTTAGCCCAAATATCATACAAAAATATAGGATGGCTCGATTATAGTGCCCCAGAGTATATATTTAATTTTATTCGTCAGAAATTGTAAACCATTAAAAATGTGTTCCCACAAAATTGGTAGTTTCATCCTTCCTAATAAAGTGGCAACATAATTTTAAAATAGTTGCCAGTTTTTAGTCTTAAAAAAATGTACCTAAAATGAGTAAAATATTCATTGCATGAACAAATGCTGAGTTGTGCTAATAAGGTATTGTTTTAGTGACCTCTTTATTTAGAGGGTCGCTAACTTCCGTTAGCAAACTATACCCACTAAGTGCAATGCACGACAATCAAATTTAAATGTTCTTCTAACTTTGTAATTAATACAAAACTTAGAACAAATAAATAGAGAAATGAAAATATAACTACATAAGGCTAGCCTGTAACTAAAGTGGTCTATGATACAAAATAAAGTTATCAAACGAAACGCGTTTAAAACTATGTTTTATTGCGTAAATATTGTGCAAATTTTAAAGTGATATTTTAATGATAACCTTACTTTGATGACCGATGACACTTGAGACCACTTTTGCTTGGATTCATTTACTGTTTTTAAGTTCAAAAATGCTTATAGCCAAAATGTTACACAGACCTCTTTAGTTCCAGGCTAGCTATATATTGTAATTATGTAGTTAAACACGAACAGAAATGATCATATTTGAAGTAAACTATGTATTCAGTAGGATGCTCAACTATTAGTCTCAAGAATGTATACAAAATCCGATAAATTGCAATCTTTGAGTTGCGAGTTTTTTTTGTCTCGAGGGGGAAATCTTCAACAAGATACCCGAACTCGTAGGTTACGGGTTATGTGGGGTTTCTACCCACTAAACCCAAAAGGCAGCCATCCGAAAAACAACAGTAGGTACCTAATGTACTTTCCAACAGAGCAGGTAACATAAAAATTAAAACACGTAAAAGTAATCAACATATTTATTAACAGATCAACATAAATTAACCAATGATAATGTTACAACAGGAATCTATCCAGTTCTGTACGTAAGACGAATTGAAGACGGCCCAACATAGATAGGCATAGAAGGTATACTTCACAAGGCGATCCAAAATCAACATCCTGGAAAAAATACAATTTATACTATACACGCCTTTATTTCACCATACTTAGGGGCCATTCAAGTATTACGTAACGCAATTTGGGGGAGGATCGTCAAACATCGCATTACATAACAATTAGTCTTTAAAAATTGCGTGACGTAATATTTGAACGCTGCCTTAAGACAATGTTTGTTCAAATTTAAAAAAAATTAAAGCAAAGATTAAAAAGAGCCCACTTTAAAAAAAAATAGTAGTGTGATGTATTAAAGTTTATATTTTGTTTATTATTATATGCATATAAAATTGGTATTTTTTTTAGTATTGATGGATATATAAACAATAATAATTTTAATTGCGACAAAAAAGCCTTAAGATAATGTAAGGTTGCTATATCAGCGCGTTATCACAATTATCAGTATGCTTTTAAATTCAATAACCTTCAAAAGTCCGAAGAGGATTATAGATGTTTATATTATTTATTTAATATTTATGTCACCTCAAACAAGAAATTACAAAGGGTATGACATAATGCCTAATAGATGATAAACATGTTATGATGATAATAATGAACTGAAAGACAATATAAATACCTCCAATAATGTCTTCTAGCCCTAGGAGCATCATCATCAGTCTCCTTCAAAAGAAACTTCTTTCCTCCTTCACAGCTCGCTTTAAAGTACAGGAACTTGTCAATATTCTCCATGTCATAGTCGAAGTGTTTAATGTCCTCCTTATTCAAACAAGACCGGAGAGCCAGGAAGTTTTTATTGCTAAACGTCCATTGCTGCGTTAAGTAATATTGCAACGCTATGTTAGCTGAATAAATCCGGCGTTGTACTTTTACCAACCTGTAAATAACGAAGTAGTGGTTTTGGCACGAAAAAGGGTGAAAAGTCTTTGTAATAGATTTAAGCACGCCTAGAAAGGCAATATTATGAGCAAGAGAAGGTCAATAATTAAATTACTGGGGGATCAATAAATCAATAGATCAATGGGGAATAAATAAATTACTGGGAGAATTAGTAGACAATATTATTAAGGTTCTCGAAAACTTACATGGGTTTCTTTCCTATAATCCATAGCACTGTGTCTACAAGAATCGCTGGCAGAAGATGCATCAACCAAACCTGAAAACATTACGTTTTCATCGTCGATATATTTAACCAGTACCTTGATCAGTAACAACTATTTAGACTTTGAATAATTTTTAAACCTGGTCAAGAAAAAAGCTACGAAGACTATTCACTCGACATCATTTCGTTGGCACTAGGTAAAAAATTGGCACAAATTTTGGTTATTTGTGAAGGTTACTTAATTATCTATCTGTGCTAGAAATATACAGTATTCATGTATGTATGTCTATTTCTTTGGCTTGTACTATAGCTTTAACGGCTTGTTGAATTTCAACATGTGTGGCGTCATTGGATTTCGCAAGATATATATATATATATATATATATATTATGGGATTCCTACACCTTCAAAAAACAAGCAGTCGGATATTTCGTTTTCTACAAATTCATTATTAACTTCAGAAATTATATTATCAATCTATTGTAAACCTAAATCAACGAACCTTGACTAAATGCAGAATTCTAGACTTGGTGACGCCTCCCCCAGCATTCCAGAGCAAGGTCTTAGAAGGAATGAGAGGAGCGATCGTGTAGCCCATCTTGATGAGGTCCCCTATACTGACATCGTTGTCATTATTGCTGCAGATGTTGTAGATAGGGATGTCATCACAGGGCTGTAATCTGTGCGAGAAATTGGATGGATATCATCAACAAAATAACAAGGATATAATCTCAGGATAGGCATATCAAAAACTCTAATTTAGAACCCTTGTTCAGTACCTAAATAGTTGATTTTGATAAGATCTGAACTGATAAGTATTATTACTCTTCCTAGCTCTTATGACTTACTTCTAATTACCCCTACTTTTAATAGTGTTAAAAAACACTTTTATATAGTCCTAGAAGACTTGGCACTCAATGATCTACCAGATATTTTCTTTTATAAATTCAATTTCAAATCATTCATTTCGTCTTAGGAACTATAAGCTCACTCAACGAACGTCAAAATTTTTAAATAACATGAATAACACAAAATGAAATTTAAAATTAAACTAACATGTTACAATAAAACTTCGTAAAATCTCGATAGACAAAACTTGTCATGTCATCGGCTTTATAAAAGACAAATACTTAAGTCTAAGTAAGCTAGAGTCGGCCGTTAGGAAAACAAACCGGAGGAAAAAAAACTCCCGGTACCGATAGTTTAGTTCATCCCTAAGTTTTCCATATTAGAAACACCCGACTACTGAATTAAATAGTAAATGTTCTTACTTCTTAGTGCCTCTCGCCCACGCCGCTGCTATAAAACCTTTGATAGCAATATCTACAGGCATGTAATCAGGAATCATATCTGGATCCGAGTACAGACTTCGGAGTATACCTAGAAATTAAAAAAAATATATTAACAAGCTTAAATAAGAAGAAAACTAGTAAAACATGTCGTAGTAATTATAACAATGTTTCAATACCTTGTGCTCCTGCTACAAATATACCAACTGGACCGTTAAAGTTCTCCACCCATCCTGGAACCGGTTCCGTGACACTTGAGATTACTGAAACAATTGAAATTAGGTACTACTGTCAGTATTTCGCATAATTAAAGATCTGTCAACTGTTGACTATACCGAAATTTTTTTTGATGATGATGTTGATGACTGACTTTCCAACTTAGCCGCTGGAAGACTAAAGTTTGGTGAAAACGACGTTGAAACGTTTGTAAAATATGGAACAGTAGTTAAAGATTGGATAAGCAAGCAACAAAATGTACAAGTCCCTATATTTTAAGACTTGTGAGCATATCTTACCAATAGAAGGTCGCAGCAATACGATGGGAAGCTTTCCTCTGTGTTCATAGATTACATGTTCAGCTAGTTGTTTAGTGAAAACATACGTGTTGGGTAGTTCTCCTAAGTATCTGTGAACAAGAAGGAAACAAGGAATTTTAGTTTCTAACTCCACTTCTCATAGCTGTGCAAAATCTGTAGGTAAAGATTTGCGTAAATAAAAGGCTTGCTTTAGGTACTTGCGTAAAACAAAGGTTAAAAAAATGGCCATTAAACTCAAGTAAATTTTTAACCGATGTTCTATGTAGTATACCATATAAATTATTAAATGGTTAAATAAGTAGCCAGGGAGGTAAATGTACCTACGACCCTCATTTATATTACTAGTTTCATTGTTTAGCCAGCGACCACTTAAAACCAGCATATATACAAGTACCACGTAGTATTATATAAGCTACAAATAAGGTATTTACTTGGGCGTGAGGATTTGAAGCGACCGATCGTCAAGGTTCTCGCAGATACTAAGAGTTTCTCTCCAATTAGCGTGTGGTGGATACATGACTTCATCCACCGGATCCCGGTTGGTGTTCGCGTAGGCTGTCGACACGTGGATTAGAGCCTAGAAAAATATAGAAATACCTTTCAGAATATGATTTACGAGTAGGTATCATATTAATATTTACAGGTATCACAATTTATAAATGTCTTTGTCTATTGGATCAAATTAATACCAAAGGCTAGGTATGTTGGCTTAAAAGTAGATATATATTACAATGAAAGATGACTAACTTCTAAATTTTTGATTTCATATGCGAGATCAACCACCTCCCTGGTTCCTCGAAGGTTGAGTCGAGCTGCAACCTTCAGAGGATCATCAAACCTGGAACATAATACATCATGGGTTGAGCAAAAGGGTTTTATAGGCCCTGGAGGTATACCTACTATTATTTTTATTTAATCTTGAGAATAAATAAGGAACATTTAGGTAAGGAGTTTTCTGTTGAAATAATCGACACTAAAGCATTATATTTTGTAAAAATAATAGATACCTGACACTGGCAGCGACATGAAAAACAATATGGACGCGATCCGCAAGCAGCGTCCTATCTTCTTGAGACAGACCTGAAAAATACATTATCCCAATTGTATCAATATCATCAAACTTTTCAGCTATTTGCAAAGGCACCGGTGCAAACAGAAAACAACAAATAGGTAACACACTATATTATGCGCCTACAACACTTAAAGAGTATTGACGCAGAACACGTACCTAAGTACGGTTTTTAATTTTTTCATGTCACCATATTATCATCAAATAGGAATCATATTATGAATTTAATTGCAAACGATTTATTGGAATGTGTGACCATTTTACGAAAATAATAGGAATTGCTATGAAATTGCTTGCAGAGGAATTGCTCGATATGGCCTTTTTAGGCCCTCAGAACTGACTTTTAATACAATTGATAGATTGTAAGTTTCAAGGTATTATTGATCAGGTGATAAATACTTACCTAAACCAAGTTCACTCACATCACCAGCAACGAAGAATACTTTAGACTCGAACACTCCAGGTCTATCTCTACGTAGTCGGTCAAAACACTAAAATTTAAGCAAAATGTGGATTGTAAAACATTAACTAAAATTTACATCAGTCTGCTAAAATGTTTTTTTTTTAATTCACTCCCTCGATGGAGATAAATCTAAAGATTCTGCATGTTAATCTCTGAAACCTTTTGGCAATTAAAGAAATGGACATCATTCGCACACCTAGATAAACAGTAGCACAGTAGTAAAATGTTATCGAAGGGGGATCGAACAACGCGTTTCGTAACATTCTTTTTTTATTACAAAAACTAATAAATGTCATTCTTCTAACTCGGCAAAATGGCAACATTTTTGGTTAAAATTTTTAATTTGTGTGTTACGTAACGTTAAGCGAAACGGCGGGTGGAAACAGATAAACGTTACGGTTGTTACATGGGGCGTCATAAGTATTCAAAAATTGACTTACGTAATACTTGAAGCTATTTCTATAACCAATCATACCTGAGAAGAGTATATATCCTTCAACCTCTGTTCAGGGTCAACGCCCTTCTTACTTCTTAGTAAGAGGTAGATCTTATCCAGCTCACTACAGGAGTACAGGAGTTTTTCTATCAAGACTTTGCCCATGAAACCTGAAACGATAAATATTAAAGAATTAGGTGGTACCTAAATATAAATTTATTATTTGACTAACTGATCGGGCAATGATGATTTAAATCAGTTGTTTAAATAAAGAATGCGATTCGCTTAGATAGAAGCCTCTTTGTAACACCAATTTTGATAAGCTTTTAAGAGAAATGTGAGAAAAAATTTGTGACTTATATTCTATTCATATTTTATTTCTAGTGTTACTGACACCTTGAAGAAGCTCGACAATAGTGCCGTGCCACCTAGTGCACTAGAGGGACGGCCATACATACGATAAAATTATCTAACTTAGTTCCGTTTTTGTTCCAATGTGTTTAATAAAGAGAAAAAATAATATCTTTCGTAAACATAACCTTGATGCTTGAAATGCATTTATTACCATAAAGTGAACTGTGATGCAAGAACAAGTTACCAAAAGGCAGGCCAATTTATTGCACATACATATACTTATACAAGAGCGAGTTTATACAGCGTTGATGGTTCCGTACAAAAAAAATCCACTCACAGAAATTGACATCTATTTCATATTTTTTGAATTTCCAAACCTAGTTTTATAATTAACGAATTAATTAAGAAGGAAAGCGAAAAAACATTTTAGCTTTGTTTCGCATTTGTCCTTAAAAAATCTTATAATAATACAAATAAGATCTTAATGATCTTATCCAAAATTGTATAAGAAAAACTTCATTATTGAAGCCTTAACGAACCCCTAACATCAATTTCCAAACCAGTCTTGAAAAAAAAGCATTAATGCAGCTGACATAGGGTTGATACTACGCATAATATTTACCAATTTTTAACTGACTTATTTTCCCTCCAAGTTTTCTCTCTGCTCGCGATTGAGAAGTATTAGAATTCGCGATTGAGACTACTACTCAAAGATCACCTTTGGCTACAAAACATATTGTTATCAATTGATTACGTATAAAAAAATACTATTCTAATAAATATAACGCTAATCATAGCTTAATAACTAGCTATAACACTTAAACGAAATACGTAATTTTTCATTTTTCAATTTTTTTTTTAATTATTGATGTGCAACCCTAATACTTATAGGATTTCTGTGCAACCTTCAAAATGAAAACGTGCGTACACATTTGTCACTACAACCGGTTACCCGAAACTGGGTTTCATTACAACTCCAATTACCTTGAAAAGAGAGTAAAAGTTTTGCAATATACGCTCTGCGATGTAAATTACACTATGAATTACACCATAAAAAATTAGAATGATTTTTAAATTATGCACAAGTTTCACTATGGTAAATAACCAAATTGCCCAAAAGTATCGTTGCCATTTTCGTGTTGTTCAAATGAAGGACCGCCGTATAGCATCATTTACATACTAGCTAGCTGTTGCCCGCGGCTTCGCTCGCGTGATATTTCCTCTACCACATGAGTTTCGTGACAAATCATTTTATTTATAAGTATATGAAACGGAACGTTTATTAACTGACCAAGATGGCGAATGCGATTTGGTTGTCAGTGCCATTAGAATTTAACGAAATATTCCATAATCCGAATTTTGTGGATATATGTTGTCGACTCGAAATTAATATTTTTTTATGTTTTGTTATTCGTATAAGGTTTTCATCGGGTCTACCGTACCCCTTGACGAAATTATTAATATAGAAAGTTAGGTTGGATTTCCATCAAATATTAACTTACAAAATAAAAAAAAACTATTATGATTAGATATCACTAACCAGAACCACCAGTAATGAAAATAGTCTTCCCCTTGTAGTATTCAGGAATTCTCGGGACATTGCTGAAGTCTCGTTCTTCAAAGAATCCCATTTTTGAACCTGAAAAAGAAAATATTAATGAAGTAACTAAACGTAACCGATGATCGTGTCGACTAAAAGTTAGATTAATGTTTGGAAGTCTTCACCTATTTCGGTAAAAACAAATAATGTAAAGATGCCTTCGCTTCTAAGAATTCTCTTTAATGAACGAAACTTGTCTAAAATCCACTTATCAGCATTTCCTCACATGGTAAAATAAGATTAAA
>LGAG01000459.1:853689-889861 GCA_001278395.1 Lerema accius
TAATAATCTGCATGTCCATCTATAACAGTGGTCCTAACCTTTTCAATATCGTTTCCCCGTGACCTCAGGAAAACTAATTTTACCCCGTTTTTTTTCTGTAGTTTTTTATTCCTAATTTTTTTATGTCCTTCGTTACAACCGCAAGGGTACACCGCAAGTGTAAGGTAGGTTTTGAATTCAGCCTAATTATAAAACGTATCTTCTACCTGTACGATATTTAATAAATATCTGAAGGAATATAAGAGTGGGCAACATCTAGTACCTAATTAGGATTCCATATACGTCCTTAATTGCTATAAACTGTATATTAAACCAAAACGCGACATTTTGGGACATCTTATTACGGCGAGAGTAAAGATGTTTACCTTGTATCTTTTAGATAATTTTATACGATTGAGGTTTGAATTCAACTACATTTTAAATGATGATAATTTGTCGTTTAACTCAAGTACTCGTGAGATTCGTTTACTAGATTAAAGAACAGCAAATCCAATTAGCATAGTAATTACTTTTAAAAAATGAAATATTATATAAAAAACAGTTTTATGCTTTAGTTGTGTTGTTTAGTGACAGGAATTATTTTAAAGTTATTTTCATTATTGTAATCTTTACAATTGTAAAATTGGAGGACGATTTTTTAAAAATGTATATTCGACGTCTAACTACGATATTTTAATATATTTTTCATTCAACTTCTAAACATTTTTTAAAACTGTTTAGATAGGTACTTTGTTTACTTGTAAATCTATGACGTAAATTATTCATACGTGTTTACTGACAATGCAAATTGTACTATAGACATGGTAATAACAAACAACCTACATTTTCTACAATAAACAAGTTTATGTTGGAAAAACCAGCGCACCTTGCAATAGGTATTGTTTATGACGTCAAATTGCACCTAATTAATTATGAAAACAATATATCTACTGACCAATTGTATTTCAAGTTTATAATTAAATTTCATTCAATCATTCAAAGGTTAAGTGATTCACTTACATTACGTTCTTTATTTAAAAAACTTTCAACAGTATAATTAAAAAAAAGTAAACTGCATTAAGTCAATTTTCTTATTTCGATAAACAACTATGACAATAATTAAAAATAAAAAGAATGAAATTAATATTTAAAAACAGCTAAAAAATACTGGCATAACATACCAACGCACTTAAACTGCGTTAAAAAAACAAATGCTCACCAAGTCACCAACAACACTATCACAAACACAAATACGCGGGAAAAATTTAAAAAAAGAAAAAGGAAAAAATCATAAATACACCGATCTCCTTGACGGCGCACGCAAAAATGCTGGGATCGACTCAAAATCGCAATCGAATGACAATTTCATAATCCGCTGTTGTTTCAACGTTTGCTGATCATGTTTTTTATAGGTCACTTATTTCACTTGCTGACTAGCATACTGACTGTACTTACAGACTGGCGAACTGTACTTGTCGGAATACACGTATCTTTTATGTCCTTTATCATAGAGTAATCTATGTATTTAATCTTATATGTACATATTAATACTTAAAGGACTTAACTAGTAATTCACATTTAACGATCTGACGTGTTTATGTGTGTAGCAAACGCAGTAGTGCGGTTTTTATTTTATTCCCTAATGCAATGTATTTGTTACACATTATACACCACATTCAGTGATATCCACTTCTTCTCCATGTAAACTTTTACGATGCCAAATTTCGAATTTGTACGTGCTGACATTATTCTTAAAGGAGACCAAAGTTGTACTCTATAGATTAGCAAAAACATCAGTTATTTTCTACTGTACAAATTCTCTTCGCAAATCAGTGAAGCATACCTACTCCACCACGATGCTCCAATGACATAATTTAATTAATTGCTGCATGATTAACTTCATAATAACTTAATTGCATCAGAATTTAACGATCAAAAGACTTGTATTCCAAGGATGGTGGGTTTAACCCAAGGTTCAGAGAGAGTCGCCATATTGTCCACTAGAATGTGACATTGAATGCAGCCCTAATGTCGCAATGCTTATTAACTTTAAGATACTGTTAACACGCGCGACAATCGCACGACAATATGTCGTATGCAATGGTAACTGTGTTACTCATTGCTTTATTTACTTACATTTACTAACAATTACTAACTGGACTATTAATATTTACTAACAGAATTAACATGTACTACGAGTGCTAACTTACGCGGTATCTTTACTAACGAATTAACAACTACAATATTCTTATTACCATCTATTACTAACAGGACCTACTAACCAACTAACAGTCCCCCTATAGTCCTACTCGAGATTTGTTACGATGTCCATAAGGGCAGGGGAAGGAGCTATTGCCAATTCATTTGTTAATTTACATCCTTTAAGCCATTTGAGCTATAAATAATACCGATTAAATAGATATACTTATACACGTTACCATAAATGTCCTTTTTGAAATAATAAACCACAACCTCTACAGAATTTCATTTTTAACCGACTTCAAAGAAAAGGAGTAGGTTCTCAATTCGTCTGTATTTTTTATTTTTTATAATTCAATTGCAATGGACAATAGTCACAGAACTACTATTACTTAACTATTAACGGCCAGTAATTTTCCGTTCTTATAAATGAATCATACCTAAATCGTGATTGCAACAGCATGCAATTTATTCCCTTTATAATTACGGAATATAATATTCAATCGATAATGCTATAAAGAGTGCCTTACAAACAATTAATTGTTCATGACATTATTCGCCTCAATGTTTCTTCTGAAATCATCGTTTCTCAAAGTGAAAAAATATAATTTTTTAAACTTAATATTACAGTCTTTATATGTAGGTACAGATTGTCAAATTCAATCTCATCACTTTATTATAAAAGTATGTAACCCAAATACTATGTGCAAACCAATGCATTTTGCACTTAGAACGTACGTATTACTCATAACAGTATAGTATTGAGTGAAGTATTTTGTGAATCGTTATTATAATATCCTTGTAATCTACGTAAAATCATAATTTTTAATCTAGTTTTGCCTTAGAATAACTTTAAATCTGCACACGGTGTACCCGAGTAGCATACATTAAAAACACCGCGGATTTTAAGGTAAGTCCTGTATAAATTATTTATTGTATAACTAGAACACAGCATAGCCATCTTTTATCCCTGTAAAATGCCTCACAAATTTTTTATTTCTATTAGTCCAGTGGTCTAGCAGGAGGAGTTTAGTGACAAACACACGTTCCTACGCTGTGTTTTTATATATTAAGACTAGGCCATCCAATGCAGCCTTAAACTAACCCTTTCCTCGTGAATTACGTGTCTTAGTATTATTGCAGTATTATTTCACAACAATAAAAAGTCAGGGCCTCGGTGAGCAAGCATTAACATATTTTAATAATAAAAAGTAATAGTTACGTTTCATTTGTTTTAAAACTAAGAATAATCTTTTTGTATGTCTGTATATTTGTATGAAGTCAACGAATTGTAACTTAGTTTTCGCTTGACATAGAAAATTAAGTTTGTCTATAACTTGCTCTGTACTGCATTTTTGGTTTATTTTTCCTTTGACGCTGCGTTGGCCCTATTTTCCGTTTCTTATATTTCTCTAATCATTTTAAACAGCATTCATAATCAACGACAGAAGTGTTGCATTTTGTTTTTTTCTCATAAACAACATCAAGAGGAAAACTAAAATACACTATTCGAAGATTTTCCGTGCATTTAGACACTTAAGAAATCATTGTAAATGAAACGAAATAGGTTAGATTAGGTTAGGCTTGCAAAAATAAATAAACGTTAGGCACACTTCGCAGTTTATATCTGTGTCGATAAATAATTATATTAGGAATATAAAAAAGTACCTTTAGCTCATTTTTGCTAAATCATGTGTCGATTGTTTAATAAGTTGCAATCAGTAATTAATTATGTGTGTAATTTAATTATGCAGACAAATAGGTCTTCAATTATTTCTCTGCAACCGACTGTGTAACTCGTTAAGTTTACTTGAATAATCCGTAAAGTTCATTACCTAGCTTAATTTCGATTTTGGTTAATATTGAACTTAATTATTTGAGTTCGAGTCAATCTCTTCTTATCTAGATTATTTGTCGGTGAGTCGCTTCTTTTGAAGGTCGAATATTTATTGTTTAGTGTAGGTTAATCCTTAGTGCAGGTTAGTAGTTACTAATCATTGGAAGTCCAGGTAGAATCTTTTAATTATTTTTCGTAAAAATCACTCATTTAGCCGCACTATGATGACTTGGGTTATTGTTTAAAATATGTTTAAACGAATCTTTCTAGAAACCATGGGATTTTTAGAGGAACGAGACTTGACGAATGTTCCGACAATTCCGGAGTTTTTCAAAGGAAAGAGTATTTTCATTACTGGAGGCTCAGGTAACTATGAATCTTCTTTCTTGGACTATTTTATATTAAATGAATAATCTTTGGGTATTCCTGCACTTACTTATACCGAGTAAGCAATCACGCTTTTAAATCTAACATTTCTTGTTAAAGAAATAAGCGTATAGTTCTAATCTCCACGTATGATGTACAGGTTTCATGGGCAAAGTTCTGATAGAGAAGTTACTGTACTCTTGCTCAAATCTCGATAAGATCTACGTTCTGCTAAGGAGTAAAAAGGACGTCAATCCTACTGAAAGACTGAAGAACTTGTATTCTTTACCAGTGAGTATACGTTTAAATACCCATCTGTATTCTCTAACATTAGTAACAATAATCCTTTGAAAATCTTAAAGGTTATCTGGTCTGTATATCTATCTACCTGTGTGCTCTTAAGACAACATCTAAATTTGTATGTTGTTGAGAAATTTCGTGGAATGTTAAACAGAAAATTAGAGTTCTGTGTTGCCAGAAGAGTTACCGAAATGGTATAGATAAATCAGTTCAATCAGTTGATATAGAAAAATCTAATGATGTGCTAAATTCTAAGGAGATCCCTTCTCATGGTTTTTCTTCCTAATCATAATATCTGAAACATAACAGAATTTAACCACTGTCATTGCAATTCTTAGAATTCGTTAGTTATAGTCTACATTATTCCAGTGTTTTGACCGACTGCGAAACGAACGTCCTGACATTTTCCAATCCAAAGTAATCGTGGTATCTGGAGACGTCAGCCAACCTGGCTTAGGTGGGTATCTGCCAAAAACCGGCATCAATCGTTCATATCATAGCAAGTTCATGAGACAAAGTATCTGTTACAGTGTCGACTTTATGTCATTTGTGTTTACAGGATTGTCGGTGGAGGATCGTAAGCTGATCATCGGAAAAGTAAACATAGTGTTTCATGTTGCTGCAAGTGTAAGGTTAGCCTTATCGTTAGTATTTTCTATTTGCGACAAAACAGATACAAAAACCGTATAGCCATAGGATTAAGAGTTTTTATAGAGTTATTATTACACAGTAATATGACTAATGAAAATAATAAAAGATAGATGTAATTAAATAAATATGAAATTCTTAAAAGAAACTCTCTCGCTCTTCTCTAGTCTTCATCTAAATTCCAACAATTCTTCCGACAAGTGGTCTACTGAAAATCTAAATTTGAAATAGGAAAAATAATGATCATAGAATCCTTTCTCGTACTCAATGTCTAATGAGTATTTTCGCCACAGATTTGATGATTCACTGCCGACTTCAGCTGCTATGAACATGCGGTCGACGATTGAAATTATAGAAATTGCTAAAGAAATCAAGAATCTTAATGTGAGTACTAAAATACTGCCTTGCTACGTTCAAAGAAACTCAGAAAATCTTTGAATTCAATGCATCCTCATATACTATATCACTTGCTATTACGTTGAATTCAATGCATCCACATCTACTACATATATCACTTGCTACTACATCATTAAGTTTGTCTTTCCCAGGTCGTTGTTCACGTATCCACGGCTTACGCCAATACAAAATGGGATCAGGTCGAAGAAGCTATGTATCCTCCTTACGCTAACTGGAGAGACACTCTGGATATCTGTGAAAATATTGATGAGAAGACCCTGCAATGTTTTACTCCTAAGTATTTTAAATTTCATTTATACTTCACCTAAGTTACATGTGTTTATGGCCATTGTATCACTCTTTATAACTCCTTACTTTAAAACCATGTGCCTGCTGCATTATTAATAAGAAACCTTTACTTGAAACTCTTAAGTTCACTTACCCAAACCAAACTTAAATATGCATATTTAAATGCCTTTTGCCCCATGGTTTATTGTGAAATGTTGAAATTTCGCTCATTTCTAAAATATTTCTTACCACATTTCAGGTACATCGATGGGTTACCAAATACTTATGTGTTTACTAAACAATTAGCAGAACACATCGTCTATGAGCAGAAAGGAAAGCTTCCCATAATCATTTCTCGTCCATCTATAGGTATATACCGCTTATTTGTTTAATAAGATGGGTTCAATTCAAGAACCATCATAATCTTGCAACAAAAAATGGTCTAGATAAGACTCAGTAACTAATGATGCCTAACGACAAAAGCCTGAAGGAATGGCTTAAAAACTGAAAAGAATTTTAGGAATTTTAGGAATCATCCTCAACTTTTAGGATGATTAAAATTGATAGTCATATCAAATCACGAATATGTCCAAGGTACTTTCAAAAGGTACAAGATTTTTTTTTTAATAAAAATTATTATTTTTTTTTTCAAGTAATGGCCAGTCTTGTGGAGCCGGTGCCAGGTTGGATCGAAAATTTCAACGGTCCTGTTGGTATCATTGTTGGTATTGGTCTTGGTATGTACCCACTATTTTGAGACCGATAAATTTCATAATTCTTTTCTCTACCCATTATTTGTAATTAATATCTAGTTATTAATAAGGATGCTAAATATTTAGCTATCACTCGGTAAATATCTGTTTGATGAGTGTTGTTTCTTCCAACTTCACTCATATTTCAAAAGTCATCTTAATCAGTTCTGCTAGTTCTTTGTTCTCAAGCCCCTTTAATATTCTCATTTCCTAGGCATCCTCCGCTGCATATATTCAAGCAAGGACTTCTCAGCTGATTTTGTCCCAGTAGATGGCTGCATCAGACATTTTATAACTGCAGCCTGGATTAGAGGAACTAAGAAGTAAGTTTGCAACTGAGATTCATCAATTTAGTAACAATTAAAATCTTGGTTTTCTTTACAATAGTTACAGACCTAGTTAATTCATTAACATTTACAAAGGACATCAGGAAGTATTCATACATTTTTGGTGTAAAAAAACTACGCGGCCAGACCTAAAATTATTTCCAAACTGCATTTAATTTTTTTGTTTTCACATAGTTATTCATTGTTACAAGTAACGTACGAAAACTTAAATAACTATTCAAAAATGTAGTTACTTTTTTAAATTCAATAAACTTAGCGACTGCAAATATTCTTAGTTCTAGCCGCACATTTTTTTAAGACCAGATTACCTGATGTCCTTGACTAATTTTTCTTCTAACTCAAAGGTTCTTAGACGCTGTTCTCATTAAAGTAGTGTCACATTATCAAATATTTTTCCATAGGCTAGAACCCACAGATGACATAGAGATTTACAACTGCTGCAGCAAGAAAAGAGTAACAAACGCGGAATTACTACAATACGGTCAGGAAATCTGCGTTGATGTACCTGTTGAAAATGCTCTGTGGACCCTGGATTGCTGCATGACCACTTCCAAGTATTTCTATTATTTCATGGTAAGTAACAATACTATCATGAGGATTTATGACGACCTCGTAGCCTAGTTGGTAGTGACCTTACAAAGCGAAGGGTCCCGGGTTCGATTCCCTGCTGGGGCAGATATTTATGTGACAGATAAATGTTTGTTCTCGGGGCATGGGTGTTAGTGATGTGTTATTTTTGTTGTCCATGCTACCTGCGACAACAGAAAATCCTACTGCAGGGGTATGATTGTGTTAGCGCTTATTATTATTTATGCTTGTAGCATTGTCACCTAAGCTTACAATTAGAAGACCGCATAGACATGTTTCTACAATATATGTATTTCATCTGTTATAGCTTTGATCCCATAGTTTTCCACATCAGTTACTCCCGACCTTCAATTAACATGTACTCGTAACTTTAGCAAATGCTCGTCGTATTGGACAACTCTTGCTATGACGGCATTTCAATGTTCGTAATGGTTGATAATGGTTGTTGGTAAAAAAAAGAAATAAGTGTTCTTCAATTTTAAGTTTTTCATTTACAGGTATTGTTTGTTCACCTAATACCAGCTTTATTTATAGACGCAATACTTCGGATATCAGGCAGAAAACCCAGGTAATGTTAAGCCCAGTTATGGTAGTTTAATATTTCATTTATAATGATGGAAAGTTAATAGTCAATTCGAGTATCGGACTTAAAAATATCAGTCTAGGTGTTGTTAAATATAGTGGAAAAATAAAATCCGGGTCATGATTAATATGCTTGTCGGTCATTCGGTTTGCTAACTCTAGAACCCAATATTGACTTCCGATTAACAATAGGTACTATGATATGTCATTGCATTTGTCACCTTTTTAGAAGTGCCACAAAGTATATTTTGGCTCAAAAATTGTAGCAATGAAGTTCTTTTTTTTATGGTAATAGGGTTATGATGGATAGGCGACCACTAGATTTTGGTTACATGCTAAATTGTAGCCTTTTCAGGTTACTAAAACTGCAACGAAGAATTTTCATCTCCAATGTAGCAGTCCAGACATTTTTGCTTCGCGAATGGATTTTCGTTGTGGATAATTTTCATAAACTCCGTTCATGTTTGAAGAAAGAAGATTTTAACGATTTTTATTACGACTTCACGAACTTCATGACTAAAGAACATTTTGCGTGCTGTATTTGGAATGGAAAGAGATATCTGCTAAAAGACAAGGACGAAAACTTGCCTAAAGCTAAAGCGCACATAAAAAGGTATCTTCTATCATATTTATTTTATTTTACTCTTTATTAATATATTTTCTATAGTTACTAGCAGAAAACGGTTTCCTTAGCTCACTAATCCTAGACCTGCACTGGGCAGCCAAACAAGCTTAATGGCGTTGTATGGGAGCCCCCGCACTTAGGCATATAGCAACGAATTACTTAAGTACATATCTTGGCTGCCGCAGCCTGGCTGCCTAGTGCCTAGGGTAAAACCGGGCGTCGTTGGTAAATAGATAGGTGAACATTAGTGTCAAAGGTTCTTACAGTCCACACGTTAAGTAGTCGGACGCGATTGTTATCGTTAGATAACAATGGTAATCATTAAGCCATGTAATGCCTTCGAGACTTGTATTACTCCATTTATTAAACATTGGGACTACGAGAAGTAACTCATGTATTCTTACATCTGTCTTAAACACTGAAATAAAATCTAGAATTAAACAAAGAAACAGACGAATGTAGTAGAAACTGTTGTCACAATCTTTATGTAATGGTATATCGTTAGTCATAATGATTATATCGTTTGCTTAAACGCAAAGATAGATGAAGCTTTTTACAAATTTTGGTTTTTAATACTGTGTTTTAAATTCCAGAATCATGATTGCTGATAAAATACTTCGTTATGGAGCGTACGCTTTTGTTATTTGGGGAATTATTAAATATAATATTCTAGTAAATATATATCAAAAACTAATTTAAACCTTCTGAAACCCCATTCAAGTCTCGTTTTCTCATTTAAACTGCAGATTTCATTTTTGAATTTACTTTTACATCATTGAAATGTTAATAAATATATTAGTGTTTATACAATTAATCGTTGTTTTATTTTACACATTAATTGTGATTTTATTTTCGTAAGGAATAGTATTTTTATTATAATAATGAGTTCTTATAATAAATAATGGGTTAGCGGTATCCACAGACGTCATAAAATGATAAAATTATTTTACGCACATCGAACATAACGAATTTTTCATTATTACCTTTGTATCCCTTTTGATAATTAAAAAAAAAATTGCGAAATGACAAGAACCACCTGTCATTTCAACATTTGACATTACCGATTCAATGTAAACAAAACCAATAAAATATTTTGAATTTTTTTATTTTATATAATATTTACTGGACATAAAAATAATTTTTAAATCTTTACAAAATGGCAAAAAAAGATAAGAAAAAGGTATGGAAAGTTTATGTATTACATAGTTTTTATATGAGTAATCAATCATATTTGTTGGAAGATAATTATCACTTGCTTCGGTAAAACATCTGGTGAAAACCTCCACACCGAAAAGTACTTCGTAAAATTCTCCAAGGTGTGTTAATTCTAACAACTTGACTATCGTGATGGGCTATAGTCTGTATTCCTTCACACTGTGACAAGAGACCTGAGCCCAGCAGTGGGTCAGTTAAGGGTTATGAATATGATATAATCACAGAGCAATGAATGTATCTGGTGGATATAATGGCCATGATACACATTTTATAAAGTTGAAAAGGAAACATCGCCTTAACTGTAATTCCCTCAAAAGGAAGGCATTACTTACATGACTTAACTTGAGAGATCAGCAATTTTTGCTGATAACGTCATAATCATATAATATGACATTAAAATTTATAAATGCCGGGAATTAAAAGACTATAATGCTAGGATTCTTCTCTCGAAGATAGTTTTTACCAAATGGACTTGGTTGTAACTAAAAATTAAGATAACCTTAAAAAAACCTCAGAAGTCTTATTGATGCCATTTTTTATTTCCAGGAAGAATCTAAGGAGCCGCCTGGTAATGTACCTACTCATTTCAGTCAAGAAGTAACGACATTTTTTATAATTTATATAATCACGATTTCTCTATCGATACAAATACCACATAATCAAAAAAAAGTCTTGTAAAATAAATGGCTTTTACTAGTTTCACGGCTATTCACAAAAGAATACGTTAGCAATTAAAATTAAATGAAAACTTTAAAAAACAACATTAAATAAAAGATTTAATTGGCATAAACAAATGTAAAACTTACGACTTTAAACGACCATTGTAGCCTAGTTGGTATGTTAGTGTCCCTGCCTGCGAAGCGAGGGGTCCCGGGTTCGATTCCCGGCCGTGGCAGACATTTATGTGACAGAAATGTTTGTTCTCGGATCATGGGTGTTATAAGTTATTTGTGTAGTCCATGCCACCCGCGACACAGGGAACCCAAGTGCGGGGGTATCAGTGTGTTAGGGTTTATTATTATTACTTATACACAGAAACGGAAGTCCAGGATGAAGTGCTGCTGCAAACCACAGACCTGGAACCAGAGCCCGAGGAGGTGCAGTACACCGACACCTCATATACCAGCGCCTCTTTCGAATCCCTCCCACCCGTCATTGAAGGTAGGTCTTTACAATAAGTCTTTTTCTTTACGTCAAGGGGATATACTTCCAAGTTATTGGGGTCTCTTAGGCCTCATTCACGCAAAGCGCGAACGCGATGGCCGGCGCTGTTACTTAAGGCGAACCACGCTAATTCGGCCGATGTCAGCGAATTTGAAGCTTAAAGCGCTTGGACATTTGTATGAAAAAAAAATATTGTTTCTCGACAGTTCGTTTTTTTAAAACTTGAAAGTTACTGGAAAAGTGGGAATAATATGAATATATGTGATTTTCGTTACAATATTTTCGTAAAACTGCGTACTAAATACTTAGGACAAGTTAAAAAATAGACTGTATAGACGTTAACAAGTGACGCAGAGAAATAGACATACCTACATACACACGAAAACCATTGCCCTCTTTCTGAGGTAGTCGAATAATTACTGTTAATTGCCACAAATTATCAAAGTTCAATGTTTAGAAAATTTTAATTAGAGGTTGATATCCATAACACTCATAGACTAGGTTACTACCGTAACAGCAAGTTTTGTCAATAACATCGACAAAACCTCAGTCGTGGAGTTTAACATAATTTTTTCATGTTTTTGTTTCGACCAAGTGTACGTTGTGAATGTAAATAGTTTATTTGCATAACAAATTCTCTTTTATGTTCAGTGCATCGATGTAGCTTATGTTTATAGCACTCGAAGATTCCATACAACGCGACTACAAGCAAACGAAGGAACTTAATTTCCTAACTACACTTCCGGACACCAAAATGGAGCCATTAGGATATATTTATATGCCTAAACTATAAAACATTCTTATTATTATCCTAGATAACATTAAACATTTAGGGTGGCCCGATTCTGGTGTCCAAAAGTATACCTATAAGCACGTTTTGTTTTGTTTCAAATAGTTACCCAGTAACCCCAGATGTTGAGCTTTTTTTTATCGTTTATCTTTTTTCCCTGTTACATTTCACCGATTTCCCGAAGTTGTCCTTTTTGGGTTTTAAATGTGGAATATAACTTTGGCCGAATCCGAATCCCTGCTCTACAACAGAGCATCATAGATTCTTACAGAATATTATATACATCTTTTAGAACTAAAACTCTTCCTTTTCAGAACCTAAAGCAAAGAAAAAGAAGGGAAAGAAGAAGGCCGAAGAGGTATTTAAATCCACCAATTAATAATCTCGCTCGATTTTCTTAAGTTGGTATTACCTACTCCATATACCTATCAAACATTGGAATTATGCCTAAGACAACCTATTGAACCATTTTTTCTTTAAAGTACGAAGAATATAATAACAACTAAGAGATACAATTACAAACAGTACTACCATCTACACAATTATTTACGTGGAATTAAAAAATGGGCTAAAATACTCGATACGTAACAGAATTCCATTTTCAATATATATTTTTTTGAATTTCAGGTGGTAGAAGTTATCAAAAAGACCAGCAGTGAACTATTCCAATGGTCTGAAGAATCCTTACCGGCAGGTTTGTCATGTTGTAAATTTAGTTGTTTATTTCTACACTAAATTAATAGGTGAAAGATGAGATTGAAATCTAAAAGCTAGTAGATAGTACAAAGTTAGATGTGAAACAGAATAATGTTATGTACTAATTATCAGTATCTATAAATGAAATTAAACATCAAAAACCAGACAGTCCTTATTTTGAAGCATCTCCTGTTTTCATAATCTCTATAGGAATACTTAAATCATACTCTAGTCTAGCCGATTAATAGCCAATGATTCTAAATAAAAATGAAGATAAAATAGACTTGATATATTGTATTAATGATATTTTTAAGTGCAGAAGAACAACAAAAGGTCGAAGAAGAACAAGAGAAAACAACGAAAAAAGGAAAGGGAAAGAAGGGGAAAAAAGACAAAGAAAAGGAAGAAATTCCAGATTTTGAAAAGGTAGGCATATAGTACTTTATAGTAGTTATTTGAATTATGCACCAATATTTACCATTAAATACCGAATAATCCAAATTATGGATGTATATAAAAGGGACCCCGTTGAATAAAATGTATGTATAAAGTTAAAGATGAACGTCAATATACTAAAGAATACACAAGTAGTAGTAACACACGATCAATATGGATAACACACAGGTATGAGTAATAACAATAAAACTCCCTTCTTTCGTGCTCAAACTTTCAACAATAGGGGAACAGAAATGGGGCTAATAAAATTGAGGTTTTTTTATTGCCAATCGCTTTTTATAGCTCACGCCTATTGAAAATCAAAACAGTATGTCTTTTTCCTTCACACAGCAAGAGAAGAAAAGAGACAGCTGTAAACATTTGATAAAATGCTTGAAAGACATGTCAACAGATTCCTGTAGGAATTCATAATGTTTCAGTTCTTTTCGGGATTTAAACGCGTATGGGTTCGTGAATGGTAAAATCGCAAGTGTTTATTCAATTCGTGAATCATGGGGATTCTCGGAAAATTTTGATAATCTCTCCTCAAGGGACAGGGACAATAAACTTTTCCTTAGACTTTATATTACCTTCCCCCTGCATACCTATTAAATTGCGCCAAACCCCCTTTCTCCTCCTATATGTCACTAAATCTTCCTCAACTTGTACTGCATAAAACAGACGATAAAATATTTCATAGACGAATGATAAAGATATAACCATTATTATAAACAAACAACGACTAAAATTATAAACGATCGCAGCCAAAAAACTGGAAGAAAATGAATAAGAAAGAGAGGGAAGCTTGGCTCTTGCAACGAATAGAAGAATGGAGGGCGGAGAAGGAAGCGGAGAAGTTAGTTTTTGTATCATTCTGCATCATTTCCAAACAAATAAAGAACATAAATTAGATGATATAGAATTTGTAAGAAACAACGGTTGTAGTAGAAATAAAATAACTGAATGAGAAGATGGTAGATGTCGATCTTAAATTCATTTTCCATATTTTACTGAGAATGTGGTTATTAGTAAGTATGTAATTGTTAGTGATTAATAAAAAAGAGAGAGACACAAGAATTAGGTATTTTGGAATTCATTTATGTAAAGGCCTTAGATAAAGACTTGACAATGAGACATAAAGTAATTGGATCCATTATCATTTAGCAGGAGTTTTTATACTATAGCAATATTTATCTAATTTCTCCTAACTCACAATACTTATTAGACCGTTTAGTAACTGTTAATGTAAAGTAAACATCCGCTGATCTTTCGAGTTATAATTTAAATAAATTAGACATTATGGTCATGTAAAAAATTATAATCAAAAAGAACAACTTCGGGATATTTTCTAGAAGCCAACTATATCTTAATGGTCATTCGGTTCTTAATGGAAAGTTTAAAATTAAATTAAATTTCCGATTCCAGACAAGCAATCTTAGCAGGTGCAAAAGAGAAAAGACTAGCCCTGGCGCGTGAAAGAGCTGAATTGATGGCCAAAGATAATGCCGAGCAGGATATTAGAAGAGATATATTGATGAAGACTACCAACTTATTCCATAGTAAGTATTTTCTTATATCAAAGATAAGACCTAAATTAAAGTATGAATTCAGAAATAAAGAGAATAATGTTAAATCTATCAAAGAATGTATTAACGAACGTGCAAACCAATATTATAAAGATAAAATTCATACGTAACATAGTGTATTTTGATCCAACTAGGAAGTGACAATATTTCTGATTACTACATGATTTCATGATAAATTCATGATAACCGTAAAATAAATTTCATTTTTCAGAGTTCGAGAAACAAAAGATTGCTTTCGAGAACAAGAAACAGTTGGAAGCAGAAGTAAATGACTTTAAAATATTTATAAATTCAAGAAATACATAAGTCTAATGATATTAACAATAAAAAAACGTGCCTGACTAATTACTTCAAATTCTGAAAATAAATTGAATTTTAGGACATAGTTTCATGTTTAGATACAATTGTATTTTTGTTGTATTACCTCAATATTTTCATCAATGCTTATAACTAATAAATTATTGGTAATATTGATACATTGACCAGCCGTTATTATTTTAGTGGCAACAATACCTCCGATGTGACGGTTTACCGGATCCAAGAGTGGTGACTCAAATGAACACCTACATACATCTGTGGCAAGAAAAATCTCTTTGTGATGACAATGAGCTCGAGAGGAGATGTGTGGAAGCCTTGCCGGTGAGATATCATCATCAAGATCATCATCATCATCATCGTTATCTTCATCTACTTGATATAATTACTACCAATCATCAGATCTGTGCTCTATGGGTTTTTTACAATGGGTTAGGATTGGATCCTAAGTGCAGACAATCATCACCTCAGCATTTTTATTTTAATAGCTGCCAGTGAATTACTCTTTTTATGCGTAACATCGGTATCTATAAATGTATCTTTGCAGATGCTGGAGATGTTGGAAGAATTTGTTGCAAACTCGCGCCAGTACACGCCGCTGCAGGCGCAAAGTTACAATGAAGTGAGTTTAAAAAATATATTTTATTATAATATTAGCAAAAAGACTTTAAACTTCTAAGTTTTTACTACCCAGTTACTTACTTTAAGTCTTTTATATATTGAAAATGTTAATACTTAGAATTAGTATGTAATTAGAGACAGACCAAAAAACTATATGAATGTAATGAGAATCAATTACAAGTGACTGCCTGTACAAGATAAGCCGACTTTTCACGAATACTCCTCTTTCTTCTAGACAGCACAATGACCCTGAGCATGTACCCACAAAAGCTATGACAGCCTTACCACAATATTTCTTTAGGTTCGTCTAGCGCTACGCGCCCAGCTGTCAGCAGCGATTCAATGCGCATCATACACTTTACTTCGTGATCTGGAGCACCGCTTGGTCTGGGAGTCCATCAAGCTGGCCACCTATCAGAGGGAGTTCAAGGGGCTTCGGTTGAACTTGTGGGTTGCTGTCAGAATGCCAACAAGGAAACCGAAACCTGTTAAGCCGGAGAGGTAAAGCAGAATTGTACGTGCTTAGAACATAATTAAGAAATAATGCAAAATGATGATTCAGCTGATCAGCTCATAAGGACTATGGTAGTGAAAGAAGGACTTACGGTTGTAAATTTTAATCCAGCCAAACAATTGCAGTTTGCTCCGATGAAGAAAGGCATCACATATTAACCATATTACACGTAGTACAAAAGTATTACCCGTAATGTTCACAAATGTCTTCACAATCTACTTAATAAATCCTAACCAGTAGATACGCTATCCTTCACAGATTTTCCCATCACAATATAATTATTATATACCTTTCTTAAAGTGAAGATAAATTAAATTCTGATATACACCTTAAATTTGTCCTGACATTTTAACCTAGGCCTCCTGAATGGAAAAGCAATGTTCAAATCACTTGACAAGTGCTTTAGCATGATTTTGTTTACAGAGAACCAGTAGAACTCGCCTTCCCATCAATGAAGGTAGGAGTTAAGTTGCCCAAGATTATAGATGGCTCTTGCGTCTGTGTGAGAGCCGCTCGGTCCATGATTGACCTGCTCAGTGAGAGCTCAAGGAGTTACGCCTTGGCTGCTGATATGCCCAACAAGTACGAAGGTAAAGGATTCTTAAAGATATTTAGATAGTGAGTTAGAATCGAAAAGAGCGTTAAAAAAAGCTACCCATAGGCTTATATTTATCTTCCACCCATTTCGAGCTTCATCTTTCGAACCATTACATGTGGTTGGTTGTATCTGCATCTCCCAACAAACAAATAACAGAAAATTAAACTTAGTAGACACCAGTATTTATCTTGTATTTTGACCCGACACAGCAACATTAGAATAAAGTAAGAAATTAAGTAGGGTTTAACGATTTTTCTGTAATGATTGCACAAAATTAATCTGCTACTACTACAAATGTCCTACTTTCGCCTACGTCTTCAATAGCACCTAACAATTTATCTATGACATTTTTTATTTTTTCTCATACGTTCACAGATTTGTTCATATTTAACGTTAAGGAACACGTTGCAACGTACAAACTGAAGAAAGAACAAGATGATATCCGTAACAAGTTCTATAAGGAGATACGCGAAAAAATAAGAGAACTTGAGAATTTCTTGAAGGCAAATCCGTAAGTACTCTTAACTGAAATTATACATGAAATAAACCTACAGTCCATTTTTTTAGACTTGTCCTATCGAGTACGCAGTTTTATCCAAGACCTGTAACGGTAATCACATATTTACATGTTATTCTCATTTCTCTAGTGATGTATAAGCGATTTTATCACTTTAGTACTTTAGTTAGTAGTATCTACCACATATGAAGTAAAAAAATCTGAGTATACAAAGAAACATTGCAAACGTTTCACATTTTTTTACTTTTTTCAGATACACGAAAAATGAAAAAGAGAAGGAAGATCTAGATAACTTAAACATGGCTGAGCCTCCTTTCCTGCCAGATCCTAGAACTTTTATTGCCGAGCAAAATGGTAAAGCTATCTCGTTTTCTTTGGTAACAAACGCGACAGTTGTTTTAGCTCTACTACAGTTGTCAAGTAAGAAAGTTCTGACTCTACCCTCATTAATAGTAACAATACATTCTGTATTCAATCATATTAATAGTAACAACAATACATTCCAACTGCAAAGATCATCGTAACTTTACATAAAGCTATTAAAGTTCATTGGCTTCTTCTAGCTACTTCTGTCTTAATTTCATGAAGTTTCTTGAATACTTCTTCTGCTTTATCTTCTATAAGAAACTGTTTTCTTTTTTATTAAGATCTTTGCTTATTTTTTAAACAGAATTAGCTTTCGCCAAGTATCTGAAGACCTGCATGACGAGAACTAGAACGGGGGAAGTAAATCTCCGAAGATACAGGTACAATTCGCTGACAATAATTACATAAGACGCTTTGCTTTTTTTGGTTTCTAAAGTTTAAAACGTGAAATTTAAAACGAGTTTCTATTTGCAGACGTTTTTATTACCTTTGTTGTTCAAATTGCATAAATCGAAAAATAAAATAAAAATAAGACAATTAAAAAAAAGAAAAATAAAAAGAATTGTAAAAAATAAAAATAAAAAAATTAGAAAACAAAATTAGAAAAATTAAAAAAAAAAATTAGAAAAATTTAAAATCCACTACCAAATATTTCTTCTTGTCACGTAAATCGTTCTCTTTTTTAGGATATGTGGTGGTGTATTGAATTTAGATCTACTGATGACTCCTCCACAGCCAAAGCGGATAAAAAGAGACATCATCCTTACTGCGTGTAAGTATTATAGCAATTTTAATTTATAATTTAGATTATTTCAATAAAAAATTAAAGAAAAACGAATCCAAGAAATAAATACTTTATTTGGTAACGATCACTTAAGTTGCACTAATTGACCTGAATTTTCAGTCATATACCGATTGGAAGTATAACCGGAAAAACTTTGTTTTGTTTTGAAAGCCTGATAGATAAAATATCAACTAACGGTTTGATATGTTACAATCCGCTCAAGATTAAGGAGATCACATACTTAAATTAATAGTTATTTCACGGGACAATATTCATTACACACTATGTGAAATTAGAGAGACAAAACACAACTTTACAATCCATTCCATAACATGACAATCCTCACATTAACGAGAAAACGGCGGCTTTTTTACTGGTTTCCTGCAAAATTGTCAAAAAAATGTAGTGTGGTCTACAACTTAATCTTCATTAAACTACCTACTTGATTTGTTCATATCAATAGTTTTAATTTATCTTTGGTAAACCTCATTTTGAAAATAGTGAAAACATTTTGATTCAATACAAACTGTCAAAGTATTTTGTTGTATGACGTTTCACCGGTGGATTATGGGTTTAGATAAGATTATTATTTTGCTAAATATCTTAGGATTTACAAATTGAAGTAGCTTATCTTTTACAGCATTAATATTATCAATCTTTTTATCTTTTTGATATTCCTCCTGATTGTGGTAACGATTTTGTATTTATCAGGATAATCTCATTTGTTATTATGTTATTTATTTTTTATTCTTTTTTGTTCATTATTTTTCACCGTATCCTGTTCTTACGCTTACCTACATACAGTATTCACTACACTGCAATTTTGATTTTAAATCCGATGCAATTCAACGCATCTGTATCGCAAGCTTAAACCAGATAAGTCTGAGTTTAATATTTAAGCCAATGACACATTCTCAGCATGCTTAAGCTTATGGGTGACCAGGCTCTTTTTAAGTCTCTTCCAGAATTGATTTGTGTCATCTTTTGATTTCGGCCAAACTATATAGGTCTTTGTAAGCATCAGGTAGTGCAATGTGTTGGGACGAAGTCGTCTTGGTATTTCTTCTAAGAGAACTAGAATTAGGTCCTCACGACGGGTTTCTAGTAACCTGGTAATTAATAAAATTTCTATTATTATCTAAATAGGTACAGTAGCTCGAAAGGTTATTGAAATGATTGATGGAGAACTTATTTGAATTTTGGTTACTACTATCAAGTCTAATTATGATAATTAAGATGCGAAAGAAAACATTAATGCACTCACCTATGCTGAGCTAAATGCATTTCAAATTGACACCACTGGCTACGCAGAAAGCGTTGTGATAGGATCAGCATTATAGATCTAGATCGATCCATGCACGATACTATGTTTTCTAAGATAGAGAGTCCCACCTGAAAAATTAAGAATTGGAGACAACCCTTTTAAATGTGGAATGGAAAGTACATAAAATTTTCAATAATTTGGACAAATTTATAAAATTTCCAAAAAGTAGTATACGGTACTCTTAAGCCTTAAGATTTAAGTCGTTAAAGACCTCATGCTATATTACAACTCAAATCAAGTAACTACGAAACGTATTCTTAATAAAATTCAGTGATAAAAATAAATTCGGACACAAATAAATGATTTGTTTTAACACCCTATACTGACTCTATAGCTAATAAAATAAATATTAAAACGCTTTAGCTAAGAAAAAATGAATGAAGTACTAAAATAGCAGCTAAATGTCTAAGGCATCTCATGGGGGAGATAAAGTTTATAAAAAAAATATTGCATACTTGAAAATCTCTTTCGTGCAAGCAAACGCTGATATTGCAGTCTCGTTCGACATGAGGCAAAAGTTGATCCAAAACCCAACCTCGGTCTTCATTACAATAGGACACGAAAACGTCGTAATTAAATATTGTGTTGACTGGAACAAATTAGATAAGGGAGTTTTAAAGTTCATTCCTATTTTTAAACACTGTAATTTGTAGTTTTACATTTGTTTGTCAATCTAAATTATTGCTAATGCGTAAAGTGCTATTCAATTCATGAAAAAAATTATCAATGCCAAAACAAACAAGCCGGCTGATAATAATTGGAAGGGTATAATAAAAACAATGGAGATGAATCGAATGACACCTCATAATGTTGTAATGCGTTACGTCGTTTGGCTGCGAAGCGTCACAAAGATATGGACAACCGTACAAATGCTTAATGATGTAAAAAGCTGTATTAAGTTATGAATGTTCGTGACTTACCATCATACCCTTCATTTTTATTAATCAAACTCAAAGCAGCAGAATTCCGCATCGTTATAATAAAGTATCTTATGTTTCTTCTGAACATAAACAATACCGCTAGAACCGGAAGCAGTATTCCTGGAATAATAATCAATAATAGCCTGTTCTGAACCCTTGGTACTGGGTTCTTTGCCGCGACTCTAATTTCTTGTGTGCAAGTCGGAAAATTATGAAATGGCGTAGATTTTCTCTCGGCTACCAATAAACATTCATATTCTTTCGGACTGTAATCAAGAAAGAGTATGTCTCCTTCAAATTTTAACTCTAGATTTAGATCACATTGATTTCGTTCATGACATGGTCTTACGAGTGGAATTCGATGTTTTATTAAATCGTTGAAGTCTTTAAAACCTCTATGGAAACTCAATCGTTTGTCGGACGCACGAGCGCTAATATTAACTATCAGATGATCAGTAATCCGCATTTCGTTTCTCCAACCCAACTCGAAGAGGTCTCTCGTATTACAATTACAAATTAGGAAGTTTCCAGAAAGGCTCACATAGGAAATATTTGCCAAATCTGTAGCCATTTCATCTGTTATCATGTTTATGTTATTGTGACGTAATAACAGTATTTTCAAGTTTGGCATCAATGGTATGTTTCTCTCAAACCATGTAATTATTCTGTTGAAATCCAAATTCAACACTTGTAGATTATTGAGTGTCTCTACAACATGTTTCGGAAATGCATTTATTTCATTATCGATCAATTGTAGAATTTCTAACCTTCGAAAATTTTTAAACGGCTCCATTGTTTTCAGATCAATATCTTCCGCGTAAAGGACGGTTAGTGTTTCCTCTAAGCCGTGTAATGCTTTAGGTTCAAACAAGGCCTCTGAATTTCCTGATATGTCGAGATACTTTATAGAGGTTGTGTTGAATGCTGATTCTCTTAGTCGACCCAAAGAACAGTAGCACAAAGATAGTCTCTGTATCTTTGGACTTAGGCTTCTCAGTACCAGACTGTTACGTTGTGTCAATTTTGTTAACGATAAGTCTAGGGAATGCAATTGTTCTAAACGTATAAACAGGTCCACTGATTCTAAAACTAGAGCCTTTTGTACACTGTTTTCGTCAAAAGCAAAGTTTCTACTTAAATCAAGGTGAATCAAACTCCGTAATCCTGAGAAAGCCCTTGCTTGTATGTGAGTGATTGAATTTTCTCCTAAATATAAACTTTCTAAATATGGCATCCCTGCGAAAATCCGATCGTCTAGGGCTGTTATGGAACACGCCCGTAAATCCAGTTCTTTTAATATTGGAAATGTTATGTCAAAAAACCCATTAGACCAATTTCTAGCTGCAATAAAATGTGTTTGCTTAATTACATGCTACAAAATGTATCGACTTATAATTACATTCCAATACTTTAATTTCATAGAAATAAAAACACTTCGGTAAAACTATAATTCAATCATCATCGCAACCGATAACTGTCCCACTGCTGGGCTCGGATTTCCTCTCACACTGTGAGGGGTACCTACAGGTCATAGACTACTATGGTGGCCAAGTGCGGTTTGTCAGAATGCAAACCTGTTAAAGAATTTTATGGAAAACGCTCAGGTTTCCTCGCGATGTTTTCCTTCGCCGTAGCAAGTGATAATTAGTATCTAATACGCACGTAAGTTTTTGAAATAGAGGTGCGTGCCGTGGGGTTTGAACCCGCGAACTCCCGTTCGGGGGACCAACTGTAATCAAGAAAGTACACTAATATAATCGGGAACTTACTTATTCTTTGCACTGAGTTAGCCGTCAATTCTATCGAAAGGGTTGCATTCATATATACGTCGTATTGTTGCCCAGTACCTATGAGTACGTTGAAATTATTTCCGAAAAAGCTCAGGTATTCTAAGCTCTCATATAAAGGAACATCTTTATAATCCGACCAGGAAAAGATCTGAAAAATGTAGGAGTTGGAAATCGTCAAATGGAGCGTCAAGTCTAAAAGGACTTAGGTAAGTATGTTTTAATATCTATAACGACACCATAGAAGCTCTCATTCATAAATGCCAAGGGCAATTGTCAAATACTAGTATAACCGCAAACACAAGACTTGACGGAGCCATTCAGCCGAAAAGTGACGAACTTTAATATGTAGCAATTCGAGCATATGAAACAGGCTGCTCAGTAGTAAACTTCGAGCGAGTGACAGACTTTTGTGCGTCACTTATTTAGTCGCATTGTATACGATCGCTCTGTCTATTCTTTTTTATGGATACGTGGTTATAAAATTACCTGCGGAATCTCTTGTAAACCACAGCGGGCCATACTCAGAACCTGAATTGAATGTTGCCTTCTCCGTTCGTGTGTCAAGTTGAAGAGCAGCGTTGCCAATGCATCTGAATTGTACGACAAATCAAGAGCACTATAATCTCCTGCAATTAAGAAAAACTAGTTACATTCGGTTTGATCCTGTAGGCAATCACGATGACACAGCATGTACAAATTTTTTTTTATATTATTATATATTTTAATGTGCATATTTTCAACGCAAGAAATACACGCAAATTTACTAGATTTAGGTACTAGAAACTTATAGTTTGCAAAACAACTTACTCCAGACTTGTAAGTTCATAATAATAAAGAAAGCTTTAAATTCTCTTATAACATACAAACCCCTTCTTTACGTAAAATCGGCAAAGCCTTAACAAAAAGAGTACAAGATTTCCTTACTCACCATATGGCTGTACAAGTGAACCGTTCATGTGCACCCATGACTGGATATCTGTCATGTATCCTGTAAGGCACTCATATTCAGGTCGCTCGTCGTCGCTACGTGGCTTATGTTTGTCCTTCTGTGCGTATAACGCGCTTATTACGCAACTGAATACACTTGAAAGAAAAGAATAACCTCACAACACAAAATAATGACTGAAACTGAAGATTGGTTTTTCATTTGCAAGGCTCGAGAAAGGTTTAAGAGACGTGATTTGTAGGAGGCCTGTGACCTGTAGGGGACTTGTGAATGGACAAAAATATGCAGCCCGCATATGGAACACAAGCACTTCAAAATGTACAAAGAGAGTCAAGATCATAAGCCTGTTTCATCCATTAGTCTTTATAGAACTACAATTGCATAAAACGCTCCTTATCTTAAAAATACAAAATGGTAACTTACATAATGTTTAGAATCATTTTATAAATATTTGTCGACACAATACATATCTCATGTTACAATAATCCTAAAGCACATTTTTTATGCTTTATTTCACTAAAACACTTCACTGTTCACGAAAGTTCATCACCAATTAAGGACATAGCTAATTTAAAACTAACATTTTCACTAACATTTTACAATAACAACGGGATAAAACATCATACAGTTTGTATGAAATTTACATTAATACTGAGAAATGTGGATGAGAGAAAAATGTTGCGAAAAATAATGATAACGATAATGATACCTGTATCTTATCGGATAGCTTTGAAAAACAATGCATGAATGATTAATGTATCAGCGATCTAATCTATCATGAATGTTAATATAATACGTCTCATAATATTATTATAGGATACTGATAGTTGCCATCTGTTTCCCTACAAGTAAATTGGAGATTAAATTTTGCAGTTCTTAGTTAAATTCAACCTAACTTCGATGTAAAATCGTCGTCATGAAATTGGTCCAGCAAAATTGTCGTAGTCGCGCAAAATCGTAACAGCTTCATATATAGATATGATAGAACCGTATGATAATACGGAAACATCAAAACCTTGACATGGAATTTACAATACGAACATTCGTCTGATTGTCTATTTTATCCCAAAAGGTAAAAAGATTAAAATTCCACTCTTACTTTGACTAGTTACATACTACTTGGGTGCGTGTGTAGTTACGTTTTATATTTTCATGCTTAAATTGTTAACGGCAAACAGCATTTAGTGATAAATTTAGTGGATAATGTTTGTTGGTGTTGTAGGAAAACACTGACGTACCTACTTAGGCCCGATTTTAGCGGCCCGAATTTTAGTGCGATACTTTTTATATGTTAATTATAATTTTAATCCAGGTGGAGCTTAAGTTAACGCTCTCAATTTTGTTTCAGTCCAGCTGCCAAAATCCCTGCAACCTATGAAGTATCAGGTGCAGTATCGCGCGCCATCACCACCACCACCAGGAGTCACCAGGACTCCAGAGGAAATTGAAGCAGAACTGAAGAAAATTGAAGCTCAGTATCAAAAACTGGCGCTTGTTTTTATTGAGTGAGTAATCAACACAGTTTACAAAATTTTGTTTTAAGTCAACCTCAAATTTTGATAGTATCCCAAGCGTTGTTTAGTCCTGTTCAAAGTGGCTATAGTGACAGAACCGATGTCATGGCCTTAACCCTTTGGTCTCAACCATGGTCTTCGTAACTGAGGAGGCCTAAAATGCTCTAGTATGCACTCCTCCACGCAGCTCTATTCCATATTAACAGACTTAAATTGTCGTCTTAAATTGTGATAACCGAAATCGACGGTTTAACGTGCCCTTTAAAACACAGGCCAACCTAATAAATGCCACTAGCGATCACCCATAACTTTAGACGTAATCGTCTTGGTGACCTCTGACAGTTTTCACCACAAAATAGACATTTTCTGCTACTGCAACCACCTACCAGAAACGTCTATCGATACTGACAACCAGCAGGGTTGATACAGGAATGGTGCAGTGCCCAGTGTGTTTCAGGCTACCCCAAGACGTGATGTGGTCAGAGCCGCCGGTGGTGTGCCAGTGGCAGGAGGCACGCAAGCTGTGGACCAACAACTACGTCAACGACTACAAGTTCAACGAGGACAAGCTCACCATTCAGTTCCGCACTGGGGTCCTCTGTTAGTATTTATGAGTTAAATAGGCTTCGCAAGTGGAAGTTCAGAAAAGAATCTGTTTTTTGGATGATGTTTTAATCCAGGACATGGTGTATGATGTATGATTTACACAAAATTATTAAACCTCTATTTATACCGAGGGCATTAGGGAACGTACAATCGAGATATAAACTGTTCCTTTCGTGCTGCAGTTAACGGGTTAGGGACAAGCAAAGTTCCAATTATTATGCATACATCTTCACAAAGAAAATCTGGTATATCAAAAAAAACATCCTTTTGGACCAATTTCCCGAAAGCTTTTCGTGTTCAAAATTTATCTTTGCCTTTACATTTTACAGGGCCAATAGGAATAGCAGCATTGCGATATGGTAACTTACCGTACCAAGGATGGGATGTGCGGCCGGATCCAAATAGGTAAGGTTTTTATTTGTAATCTTTTCTAGGGTGGAAATCTACCTACGTCTATAAATAGAACACTTCACGAAACGACCACATCAATGTTTGCAATTATCCCGGTAGTAGATAATATTAAATCTCAACTCATTAACGGTCCCCTACTGAGCACGGATCTCTTCTCATAACAGAAGATGCCTGAAAGATAATCCGCCACTTTGCTCCACTTCGAATTGGCGAAAGGCTTAGTTGTAGCCAACTCAATTGTCAAAAATGTTTAAGTTTTCAAGGGCCTTCGACAATATTTTAACAACTGTCACTTAAGCATAACAACTGGGTGCCCCGTCTTAACGTGCCCTCCGAAGCACGAAAATAATGAAGATTTCTTTTTGTCACTCGCGGTCACACAGCCACTTTCCGACAGTACGGGCGGTTTGTTAACTTCGGCAGTCATTTTATGATCGGTACCAGACGCCGGATAATGAGTACCTACTGCAGCCATTCTAGGCAAAAGTTTTTGTGCTGACTTTCACGCCGAGTGCAGCCTCCAAAATGAATGGGTGTGACATTAGGTGCAAAAACAAGATACCATCATTTGATACTCATATCTTGGTGTAAACATCTGCAGAAAAGGCACTTGTCTAAAGGGTAAAGTGTGTAGCGTTTTTTGTGAAAATAAGTGTGCTGCTAGTGCGTGAGATTCTGTTTCAGTAAAGGTGTGGTGATAACGGTGACGGGGGTGAATGTGACCGTTACTTGGGTGTGCGTTGGCAACTCGGTACGTCTGCGATGGATCGCCAATGCTACCACTCCGGCGCTGAAAGAACACTTCAACAAGCCATACAGCGTCAAGAGAATGACACAGGTAATCTTTAGTTTGGTAATGTATGATTAAGTAAATTGGGTGAGATAGTAGATCTATAAATGAAAGAGTAAGAATGGAAGAATTTAACGGTCAGGTTTAGTGTAAACAAGCAGAATATGAATCCAGCTAAATGCGCCGAAATATCAAAAACACTAGTCGATGATTGGTTAATAGTAGAGCACATAACATTTGTAACGCCGAGTTTCATTGCAGCTTTTATCGGAATGAGAAAATTATGACTATTCTCGTGTCCATTAGCAGTCATGTCAATATCTGGGGATAACTTACACTGAACATCCATTCCGGTGACAAAATAAAGTTTCCACCAAACTCCAGATAATGCGTGAAGCGGCGTGCGATTTCTTCCCGGACTTCGACGGCTACAACCATGTGGAGGGCGCCTGCCCCAAGGAGTGGGTGATGGAGAGACACAACTACCACGCCATGGCCTTCCTTTCCCGCGCTTACAACTTTCAATGGAGCAGGTAGGTTTACCACAATTGGGCCAATGATGGGCTTGGAACTAACAATACCTATGGGTTGGTGGGTCATATAGTGCGGATCCAGCTTTGATTGTAGAGTATTTTGAAAACGGTTCAGGTTTTGATAATTTGACATGCTCTCAATAATAAAATTGTTCTCTTCTGAAAAATATCACCTACCTTTCCTTTTAGCGCAGTCGGTAATATACCATCTTTGATTGTAGAGAATTTTGATAACGGGTCAGGTTTTGATGATTGACATACTCTCGATATTAAATTCATTATCAAATTGTATTTTCAGGTGGAACGCGGGCTCTGGCAGCCGACACATAGTGATGCAGTTAAGAGAGGCGGTTGATAAGAAACGAGAGGTGATTATAAAATTGTCTCAGTACAAGAAAATCATTTGCTGTTCGTTAGTCTTGCTATAACTCGAGAACGGCTGGACCGATTTGGCTAGTTTATTTACAAAGTTCACCGGACTATTTAATTGATTTTATTAAATCAGTTTTTGTATGTTGCAGGGGAAATTTAATCTTCTACATGTGACACCGCAGCAGGCAACCATTTTGAAATGTAACGAATTATCACAAGAATTCACCTTGGACGCCATGGCGGGGCTGCCGGTTATACGAACTTATAAATCATTATTTTTTTAGACGTTATTTATTTTATTATCTAAATAATATTACAATCCTAATAGGAAACCGACTTAACTCAAAAAGTTGATTTTTGGCACTACACAATTTTTGGTACACCAAATATTCATACTTATTAAATTAATGCGAACAATATGCTTACATCTCCTTAAGAACTTTGAGTAAGTCAGATTTGTATGTTTTTTAAAGAAAATATTGCGCCTTCCGTGGAATTTGTTCTGCGCAATTTGCCGACCAATAATCTATGCACTTCACTAACTAGTATCTTTATGTGTACTTACTCATTTAGTTTAACTAATTGCAGTTTTACCCCGACTTATTCACTCTGAACATGTCGTACGGCTCGGTGGACGCTCGTCGTGGCACCTACAAGATGAAGTATCGTCTCGTCGAGACTGTTTCCGACATGCTGCAAGAACTAAAGCTCAGTAGTTACTCATAAGAATCGTAAATCATTATATTATTCAAATCAAGATGTTATATCACAGCTTTAAAGCAATATCGAAATCAGAAACTGTTTTTATGAGATTTTGTTTTAATGTTTTCATCCTATCCTGTTTATTAATTATTATATTAGCTCTTGTAAAATAACAACTAGGCCTACAAAATTTACTTTAATTACTTTTTTTTTAAGTCGCCTTTCGCACAGGGCGTAGAGAACACAATTTATTTTGACTATAATATGAGATTAATACTTACAAAAACGTAGTTACCCACTATCATTGAAAATATTAAATAAGGCGTCCGCAGAGATTAGTTGCTTATTTATTTTTCATTTATGAAGTTCCTATGATACTACACTGTTATAGCTTATCTACACGACCAGCCATTTCCGGTTCTATCTGACTTCACCTTATTGTAACATTTGATAACCATTTTAAAAAACCAATGGAGGAAAATCTTGCTTATATTAGTTTGTAAATAATGGATACTATATAATTATATTTAGGTAACTAAGCATTTAGGTAAACAGGTTAATTTGCAACGAGTTATCATTGGTCGATCTGAGAATTGATAAAGTTCCATGGGTATAATGAAAAATAAAATATCATTTACTATAAACAAATCCTCCATTTATTATTTCCTGATTAAAAAAAACTATAAACTACTAATAGTAGGTAGTAAAAAAAAATACGCTGCCACTACAGCAAAATTAAAGATTTTATACAAAAAAAAATATTGTGATAACAAATGTATTTTAGGTCAACTATTAAAAGTGGCAGTTGATTACAATTCTATTTACAACTTTTCATACAATTCTTTGCTATTTTTTGCATTTAATTACTTAACTTATGCGCGTATAGTACAATCACTAACAAAATATACAAAGTTTTTGTAGGACCATTCCCGTACATAAAATTTTAACACTTCTACTAAACCTATTTGTTTGCATCAAAAGAAATTTTAAGGCACAATACGACCGTTCTCTATAATCATTTATCTAAAGTCTGCTTAACAGCTTTCAAATTCAAGTAATTCAATGTTAATGGGTAATTATCACTTTTTAACTTCTGCAAATATGCATAGTTACTTTATTAAAAATGACCGTAATTAAAAGTCTAATGTAAAATGAAAGAAGATCTAAATCACAACAAATCATTCAAATCTAAATATTTCAGTTTTAAAGCACTAGTTTATATAGCACGAGATGAGTTATATTGTTCAATTCACTGCTATCCCATCCTTTTTAGTGTGTTTCAGTCTTCAGAAAAGAAAAAAATAATGGTTGTGATGAACTAAGAAATTTCAAAATATTTCATTTAGTAGCCACTCAAAAATATAATTTATGTCCGATAAAATGAGTTATTTTTTGTTTGTTACTTTATAAACTATAATTAGATAAATACTATTTTTGAAATTTTATCAAAATAAGATTTGAGATATTGGACAATTTTTATTTTTTTTTACAATAAATTCCAAAACAAACTTAAAACATTGACTAAAAAAGATTGCTATACGCACACAAGTCCTATAAAACTCTGCATACAATGTCTACAAAGATGTAAAAATTAATGTATTGCACACGGATCATACACACAGCATACAAAAATCAAGGACACAAGATCTTAAGGTCCCAAGTAATCTTAAATATCAAACCATTAGCGTTTGAGAACGGTACTTTGATATCCGTGATTTAAAACCTAAACTTTAATGGGAAATTACTACAAGAAACGAAATAATATAGTACTAATTATTCGATTTTATTTTGATTTTGGAAAACAAAAATGACGTCTCGTCAAATATAATTTTGTATGCTTTGCCTACCCACCTGTACAAAAAGATATATATAATTACACGTACATAAAATTAACGTATTTTTTTACTATTTTTTACATATTAAACTAATTCCAAACTCACATAACGTGAAACATATGTCGAAATGTGATTTTGTGTAACGAGGACTGATTTTTTCTTTTATCACATTGAGAACACAGGAATAACTCAAGAATACGTTACAAAATTGCCAATCACAGATTTTTTATAAATAAAAAAAATGAAAAAATCAATCCTCTAGTGACTTAAGTTAATGAAAAAAAAACAACGAATTATCCATGGATTTCAAACATATTTTTCTCCATTTATCAAATTCATTGCATTAATTAATATAATAACCCCAGCTAAATTAAATTACTATATTAAAAAGCATATTTTTTTTTGTTTTATTTAAATTAAAAAATTAACTACTAATCTACATCGATAAAACCTTTTTAAATGTTCTTAAATATTTACAAGATTAAATGAACGATTAAAATATGACGAATGTTACCAGCTAAAGCGTTGGTTCAAAATAAGTAATGTGACAAATGAGAAAATCTTGTGTTCTGTTCAACGAGCTAGCTGGCAACACTGTGACGTAGTATTGCCATTATTTAGACTTAAAATAATAAAAGCATTTTGAGTGTTAATATCGCCATTCTATTTAAAACTAATATCAGAAAGGCGTTTCAAATTATCTTTATAATTAATGGGAATCACTTGTCTAGGTGTCCAAGGTCACATAGACCAGAGGCCTGTTTGACAATCTCAAACAAACTATAGAACAATAGCCAAATACCTAAGATAGCATCTGCCATCAAACTCCAAATTCAGGCAACGGCCGTACTTAATTTTAATGACGCGGTAACGACAACGGGAGCTTTTTTGAATGAAAAGGTACTACATAATATTGTTTCACATTTTCAAACAAATACACTTCCGGCACTGCAGTTGAAATGAAGAACTGGCAAATTGTACAACCAGAACAAAAAGTAAGCGGAATAACTTCGATGTTTAAAAAAAGATTTTAAAATCTTGACAAACAGTATTAAACATACACTCGCCAATAACGCAAGATATGTTTGTATGACTGAATCAGTTGACTTCTTCGACAATCTGTGCAAGTAAAAAATTGGGTAAAATAACGCCCGCACTCACTACAATAAATTAAATCGTACTTATACCATACATAAATTTTGATAAATAAATTGCAAAAAGGAATAGATAATACATATAATAATTATTATGAAGTATCTACTCTATACACGAAATATACACTTTCACCTATTTGAAATTGTAATTGTGTTTTTATTAATATTATATTTAACTGTAATTTACATCTGGTGCATATTTAAAAAGTAATTTAGCGTTTCATACCAAAAACGTACATGGTGAATATTATAGTTTTATAAATGTAAATATTATGTGTAATCTAAAACGTTATGTGACAGTGAAAAAAATATTTTTTTGCGTGAAAAACGGAGTTGCATTTTATATTTGTACAAAATTCTAAGCTGATCGCCTAAAGTTAGCTAATGAATATTATAAGTTAGTTGGGAGGTCATTCGATTATTAACTATAAAATTATCAGATTTTCAAACATCTGGCTCGATGCTGCAGCTGGTCAAAGTACATTTTTGAAACTTTGCTTTGACAAAGATGAAGCGAGCGATAAAAAAATGATACTCATTAAAATATATCAAAACACACTTGACCACTGCCACTATCGATCCAAGACAACATGAAAATCTTATTGAACACACTGTTATTATCATTAAAAATGTAACCAATAAGTTAAGGCCAGACTAAGAATATAATGTTCCTTAGGAAATGACAAAATCACGGGAAATACTAGTTAGTTATTCGTAAATAAGAAGCACAATATTAAATCAAAGGGGTTCAAGATGATAAATATCTTATTGCGATCAATTTACAAATATCGCTGTAACCATATGAATATAAAAATGTTTTGCTACAAGTAACGCCCTCTGTCTTATTTCCCCGTTCAAGCGAACACTTAGAACTATTAACACATTTGAACTTGCGCCCCCAACTTACCAGTAGTGTCTAACTTAGTCCTTTCATTTTTTTATCACAGTCGGTAAAGATTTAGAGGTAACAGTTCGAATCTTAACAGCAACCGTACATTTTTTCACGTTTTTTTTGTTAAATATTTCGCTTTTTCTTACAAAATGTATTATTTATATTGAATACTTTTAGTCTACTTTTTCTTTACTTAAAAACATTTAATCTACCCGTCTTGCTATATCTTTCGACTATTAGAAAAAAGGCTACTTAGCTATATTAGACTATTTTGCTACATTTAAAAACAATGTCTTGTGTTAGTACTATTGTTATTAAACACCAATTATTTTGTTAATCCTATTTATTGGCAAGCAGCAATACATCTGCGGAAGACTCCCAATAGTCACTGTAGTCTTATTTAAGTTGGATTATTACATGCCATATGAATTCGGGAAAAATATTTCTAAATATCTATAAAAAAACTAAGGCACTTCTTGAAATGCATTGAATCGAATCGTGTTAACTAACATAAACTATGCAGTAATAAGGTCTATTATTGAAAATTTAAAACTATTGGACACTATTGCAAACTATTAATCCACTAATCCATTATTGACATTAATAGTCGTCTCTATAATAAGTTTTCCCCAATAATTTTTCGCATTCCGCTCATATTTTAGTTGACTGTAATTGTACTAAGGTAGTGTATTGCGAATAAGGCATGAAGATCTTTGAAATGCTGTTTCTTAGTACTTTAGATGTTGAAACTAAATGTGACTAACTAACTATCCATATACGGGGTTAAGATAAACCTATATAAAACAATACTCTCAGATGTTTTTAAGTGGAATTTTTTGTAAAAATCTCACCTAACCATCACTCTGCTTATATCTACATTTTATTATAAAAAGTAATGGTACTGAGTATCCCATATAAAGTTAGGTACCACGACATAGTGAAAGGCACGCTTAAACTGTATGTAAAGCCTAGTAGCCGAATGTTGAATGTCCTCATATAAAATAAATACTATAGCAAGACGGATAGAAATCTAAAGCAAACTTAGAGCATTTACGAGGAGAGTTATAAAAAATACTTTTCTTATGTAACAAGCGGCTTCACTGTCTGTCTTTTCTGGTCGACAACGTGTCTGTGACTCCCAATACTGATATTGACTACTGTAACTACTTATTATGATATCGTCCGTTTGTTTGTTGGAAGGTTAACTAACAGTAATTTGATGTTAAGACTTGTAAATAGATATTTAGTATATGTTTGTTTCGATCGGGAATCAAACCTAAGACCAATTGATAGACAAGGCCGTCTTACTAAGAACATTATTAGTTTAGTACTCCTCTGCTCATACTCCAAGTTGCAGAAAAAAAATCGTTACCAAAAATGAATCTCAATAAAAAACCGTTAAACACTTTCAACTTTAACCACATCCAATAATGACTTTTATAGTTATTGCCATTAAAGTCCAAAGTTACAAAACGTTAAATTAAACACAATCTGTATGTACAACTAACAATCAACCCAATGTTTAGGCAACGATAATGCAACCAACATACATACATTTATGTGTAACTATATACATAAATATCATACATTTACATACATAATTATGTGTTACTCAAATATTACTAAGTATCCGGCGATAAATAACGCTTATTTTCAATATTCTATCTACACACCTCTAGTCAATTGCAACATAGTTTTAGTTGCTTTACTGTACCTACTAATCTATCTAGAGATTGTTTACAGATAGAGTATTGAAAACCATAAATCGGGCATTCAAAAGAGATAGACAATTGATCATACCCATTCACTTAATTTTTGGCTCTAAAATTGCCAGTCATTTATTGCGTCGTGCGAGACAGAACGATCTATGTAACAGTCTATCTCTTTCTAAAACCCGACGTATATCCACCGGATATTTTATGCGAATTATGTCTCCCGTAGTATTACATATTTTTACAGATATGAAAATAGCAAAGCGTATCCTAAGTATTATTTTAGCCATTACGTACGTACATCTGAGTCCAACCTCAAACAGGGCAGTGTCTGTAATGGTCGTTTCCAATAACATATCTACTCTCAATCCTCAGTAAGTTGCCTAGCAACCGAAATCCTAGTCTCATATTATAATTTAGTTATTATTATGTTTCCTACAAACTTATCCAAATATTACAGAAATAGATTATTGGAAACAGTTGTTTGTAAGTCCTACATTCATCATAGACTGACATTGTCTCATTTGCAAGTATATTAAACATGGAAAAAGGATGTAAATAGAAGTAATGTAACATTTATGGCATACAATATAAAGTTCTAAATGGCTTGACAATATTTCGATATCGGACCTTTGTGATAAATTAATGTTTGTCCTCAGATTGTTTTTGTGATGTTTCATTGTTTTGAATTTATCAATTACCCCTTTAGTGTTTATTATTATACTTATTCGTGTTTTATAATAAGAAATTTATAATGATACTTCTTTTACATGCTTTTTATAAGTTTACTTCACGTCCAAATCGTTCTTGCGGTAAAATAGCGCGAATTATGTATCATTATGATACCATTAATACATATTGTATGAGGCTCTTCAGACAGTGCCATTTTTTAATATTTTTTGCGCTGCATCTATGTACCGCATTAAGTAAATATCAATTCTATAATAATAATAATCCTATTTTAATAGTATTAAAAAGCACTAATATTCAGTAACAAACCTTTCGTGTAGTTCGAAATCTCTGAACATCGGAGTATGAAATGTTGTTCGACTATTTATCCGGTCAAAATCGGCCATATTTGACAACTAGGCACATCATATTAACAAATAAAATCATTCATATTTACTCTCAAATTATTACGTATAGTGCGTATCACACAATTCAATGAAATCGAAACTAAATCCATTTGTCAAACATTTGCACACCTAACCGAACATTTCACACATCCGATTAAATCTATGCAACCATCCGGCCAACATTTTGGCCAACGCGACCAACATTGGCCCAAGAGATTCCGAACCGAACCGTACATCAACACAAATGTTTGACCAACTGGTTGGACACATCGGACTTGGTCAAATCTGCGAACTCAGCGGGCTTACCTCGTTGTAGTATCTCTATAGTGGATCTGGACTCTAATTGCTTGATGTGCATGAGTAGTTTATCTTCGGCCAATGGTTCGACCGGCTTGGCAACTGTCAGGGTGGTGTTCTTGAGTGCTCTTGCGAGTGTTTTGAGGAACTTGTACCACTGTCGCTCGTTGGACGTGGCGTCGGGGGTGTTCACTAGTATCACCGCGCGCTCGAACAGTGCGCACACGCAGCTTAGAGTTAGCTGGGGAGGAAATATACAACAAAATAAAAAAAATGTATTGTGTGTGAGTATATAATCAGTAATCACAGTTGCCAAATCGTACAAGAATAATTATTGGCATGCAAAAAACTCTCCTCAAATTACAATTTATTCTAATTTACATTAACATAATAAATTTCGGTTAAAAATAGAATAATACTCACACATGAAGTTAAAACATAGGGAGTCCTCGCCGGGTCTAGTGCTTCAGACAGCAACCCGCACGATTCTATGACTGCTGACCACCCATTTGTGTTTTGGATGTATCTATAAAAAAAATTGAAGTCAACGTTGCGTTATAAAGACGATCGACCGAGCCGCCACCAGGCCACTACTGAAAATTGGCGCAGTCGCCGAGTGATATATCTTGCGGGGCGGAGGGGGGAGTGCAATTATATAACACGTTTTGTTATTTTTTCAGTCACTTGAAGACAAAATCTGTCATAGCCGAACAGTTGCTGTAGTAATCTATACTAATATATAAAGCTGAAGAGTTTGTTTGTTTGTTGGAACGCGCTAATCTCAGGAACT
>LGAG01000459.1:890068-919713 GCA_001278395.1 Lerema accius
AATTGGCTTAAACATAAACTAGATAAGTGACCCATGTATATTAGTATTAAGCTGTTGTTATACCGAATAAAAAAAAATTAAAAAAAAATACTAGACGACGCCCGCGGCTTCGCCCGTTAAAAATATATTGTATTTATCCCAAGGGAACCTATATTCGGGATAAAATCTATCCTATGTCCTATTCCTGGATGGAAACTAACTGTGTGCCAAGTTTCAGCTTAATCTGTTCAATGTTTAGAGCGTGAAGGACTTACAAACATCCAAATATCCAAAAATCTTTACAAACTTTCATATTTATAATATTATTTATTATTATTTCACCGGAAACAGAGTAATAACACAAAAGAAAAGAGTAACAGTAATCTCTCTATATTGTGATAATAACTTAAGATGCTGTATATTCAATTTAAATTTTAACGCAAGGTTATATTTTATGTTTGTAATTTGCTTTAAACATTAGTCTAAAAATAAAAGTGAAATAACAGGTTATACATACCTCGTTTTTTTCGTCGTGATTTAAAAGGTAAACAATCTTGGCACTACTTTTATTTATTTCATGAATTTAAAAAAATATTTAGAAGTATACAGAAATGTATTTTAACATTAAATTACTGTTTATTCTTTAGTTTTTTAAAATTTGTATCTGTGTTATTTTTAAATCGATAATTACAATAAAAAGACAGTGTAAGATTGTTTACCTTTTAAAACACGAGGAAAAAAACGAGGTATAGAGTAAAAGAGATCACTCACCCTTCCTTTCCTAACAGTCAACATCTGCTGCAGTCTGTCATTGTGTAGTAATCCGAGGAACATTTTGTTGAGCAAGTCGTCCTTGTCTTCGTCCAGTAGATTCTTCACTGGAGCCGGTTTTTGGCTCACTGCTAGGTTTACCACCTGGTGACCGAAAAACATTATATTATGAACATCGATAATAAAAGAATATTTTACTTCTTGGACAATATTTACGTTGTCTGTCAATGTGTGAAAATTTAACAAATTAATGTTACTTGCTTCTAACTTTTCCAATTTAGCCAACATAGCCATTGCCATAACATGTCTGACAAACAAACAAAAAGTTTCCACTTTTACAATATATCAGTATGCTCGAATATCGTCCATATATCAATTAATCACAATCTTATGAAATACTAGCAATCGCTTGCGGCTTCACCGGCGTAATTTTGACGTTTTCGCAATATTTTTTATTGCTGCTCCTCTCCTATTCATCTTAGCGTGATGTTATATATCCTATAGCCTTCCTCGATAAATGGACTATCTTACACTAAAAGAGTTTTTCAAATTGGTCCAGTCGTTTCTGAGATTAGCGCGTTCAAACAAACAAACGAAAAATCTCTTCAACTTTATATTATTAGTTTAGATATATAATATGTATGTATGTACCTGTCGTTTGTCAACACACTCGCTCTTAGGACTTTCTGGCTTCCGTCGCTGCACCGACTCTATATTGCGTAGAAACAAGTTCGAATCCTCTTCTTGCTCGTTCTCCAACGCTTCCTTCTGCGCCGCCTCTAATTGCTTCTGTTTTTCTTCTCTTTCCTAATAAAAATATACATCATCATCATCATCACAACCATAACTTTGAATAGGCATCTTCTAAGATAATGCGTTGTATCATTATGACTGCGTCGCCGCTTACCATCAGGTAGGATTGTGGTCAAGCACTATCATATAAAAAGTTAAAAAATCATTACTTTTCAACTACAGGTTTCGCCTCATTATATGATGGCGTCACAAATTACTATGGATATTTACTCTTCACTGATTGATGACAAAATTCATTCATCATCATCACAACCCATAACTATCCCCTGTCTCACGGCTTGGGTCTCCTCTCACAATAACGTCACTCATAGTCCACTATGCTGGACAAGTGCGATAACACAGACTTCATACACTTTTACACAACTTTATGGATAACTCTCTGGTGTGTATTTCCTCACAATGTTGACCTACACTGAATCAAGTGATAATTAGTTCCCTTAATTATAATGTTCAATAAAAACGAGTTACCTTCAATATAAGTGCATTTGAGATGGCGAGGGGGTCATTCAACTCTTCAAGCCTCAATAGAATGAGGTACAACGCTTCAATGTCCAGTAGAAGTTGTTTTGTCCGCTTCACTTCTCTTGGCACCTGTAATATAAGGTGACAAATATGAAACAACATAAAAAACCCCATACGACAAACAGCCTTAACCCTTATCACTATAATTATAGGGTTAACAATAGCAAAATACAATGTATCCATGATTTTAGTGATAAAAATTCGATGTTAAAGGCAAATAGCATTGTGCGATAAATCTCATAGATTTATTTTTATATGAGTACCCTGTTAAAGTAGCCATATATTTTAGCGTGAATTTTAGTGCCATTATTATAGCACTACATTAATAGCCACTAACCATAACGTTATTACCGAATTATAAGCCGAAATTTATTTTTAAAACCATTTTTTCAATGCAGTTTACATCCATGTAATGTAGTTTATTCATTGACAAATTTACCTCAGCAGGGTTGGTAGTGCTGGCAACACTGGGTGCACGGGACGCCCTCCCCGACGGGGGTTCCCCGGCTACCACCTCCACGTCTATTATCTTACGAGGTGCTGTTACGCTGCCACACTGAAACATGGAAGTATTCACTTATTTCCAGTACAGAAAACTGTATAACTTACTCTAATTTTTTTATGCACCAGAAGTCTGTATCAAAACATAAAGAACTGATCATTAAAAAAACTAGATTGCTTAAATGTTGTTACATTATATGGGCACAGTAATAAAAAATATATCAATTGGAGGCCAATCCAATGACACCCCATATTTATGTTGAAATTGAAACCAAAGTAAAACGCTCGAAAAGCAATACCTTCCTAACGCATACAATGCAATTTAATGTTGGTTTAAAGTTTAAACTATGAGTTACCTGCAGCTTCCCGAGTGAGTTCTCAAACTGAGCTGGCACGTACGTCCTCTGCGGCTCCTCACTGGTTGAGTTGTGTCTGTGTGAGTTGCGTCTCTCTCGCACATTGTCCTGCTTCGACACCGCTGTCAAATATATATGATTACATTAGCTTTGGATAGCAAAGTTATCAAGTTATCGAAAATAGACGACGACGTCTATGGTCGAAATCAGACCATAACTCAAGACCATAGGTCTAAGAAAGAACCTATTCCAATCTAGGGAACATAATAGGATAACACCATGGATAAGGAAATCTAAGTTATATTTCTAGGCTACCATATAAAGACAAATAAAACATCCTAGTTTGGGGCTATGTGTAGCGTTAACTTAACTATAAAATGTACATCACTATTAACTCACCACTATAGAATGGATGGTTCTGTTGGTTGGCCTTATGCGCCTCCTTTATACCTTCCTTCTCTTTACTCGCCTGCCTCTCTAAAAATACCTGTAAAATACAAACAATATTATTAAGTTAATAAAATAACCTATTTCAATCACCATTTTGTTATAGTAAATGGTATTAAATTCCACATAATTGAACATAAACTATCAATTATAATAGCTAGCTACTTAGAATAGAACCTCTTTGGTACATAAGGAGTTTTCCAAAGAAATAGACATACATAAGCTTGAAAAATATTCCACTCCTTCCAATTTAGTGAATTTTTTTTTATAATCACAAGTACAAACTAACCGTATAGTAGAAGTCGTGTATATAGGGTGTTCCGGTATTCAACTGCAACATCTGTATATTGATGAGCCATTGCTTCTCTCGTGACGTCATCAAGCCTGCGTACTCGTCCGTGTCGCTGGACAGGCTGCTATCATCTCCGTTTGAATGCCTTTAATATACAATTAAAAGTTAAAGTTACTTATTTCGTCTTAGAAACCAACCCTAGACGCGCACAAGTAAATAAGCCATAGCGCACAATGTTAACCTGTTAAACTTAGTCCTTTTTTACTGATTTTATTCAACCGTCAGTGTGAGAACTTTGCATATTCACACCATATCAAAGCTGTCTTGTACTGAAATTATTTTAGCAAACTAAAACTACAAGATAGACAGATGGACATTATAATCACTAAGATATTAAATTTAGAATACACTTACCTATTAGTGTTCACAAAAGTCCCATTAGGTCTATTCGCAAACATAGACATATTGTTGAACTGATTGAACATATTATTCCGATTCAACATTGGATGATGGCTTGCATTGTGAAAGCTGTTATTAAACTGTAGCATGGGATGAGTATTCTGTATAATCTGTACCAAGCTCTGTGACGTCAGCGGCTGCGTGGTCGAACTTAGAGCATTCGACTGAGTTGTCAAATTCTTGTTGTTATAAATCCGAGTTTTCTGAACCTTTTGAGGTTGTGCATTCTGCATTTGAATTGTTGCCGGTTTCTGTATAACCTTGTTTGGGGTTGATTGGTTCATGGGTTTAGCATTGTGGTTGAGCGGTTGCTGTTGGCTCTTCATCTGGTTCATCAGGTTTGGGTTCATCTGTTGGTTTACTGGTTGCTCGTTTGGTTTAGGTGGAATTGATGGGCCCTGAAAAACAAAGTTTTGAAAATTAATTTTTGTAACATGATACAAAAAAAAAGGCTACATAAAATCTTAGTTGAAAAGTAGGTATCTAGAAACAAAGTTTCAGTACTTACACGAAAATTCGGATTGAATTGGTTCAAATTGGGGCTGAAATTCTGTCTCGGAATAGACATTCCGGGAGGCGGGCCCATCATTCGAGGTTGTCCCATCATATGCTGGAATTGATTCACCTGCCCAAACTGATTCCCATTGGGCATCATCTGATTCTGACCCACTTGATTCATTTGACCCATTTGATTCATGTTTTGGTTCATCTGATTCATCCCTTGCCCCATTTGATTCATGTTCTGGTTCATAGGATTCATGTTTTGTCCCATTTGATTCATGTTCTGTCCCATTTGCCCCATATTTTGGTTCATCTGATTCATATTCTGCCCCATTTGATTCATTGGGTTTAAGTTCGGAGCAATCTGGTTTAGATTTTGACCCATTTGGTTCATATTTTGTTGAGCCATGTTAACACTCATGTTTTGACTCATGTTAGGACCCATCTGGGCAACATTAGGGTTCATCGAATTTGAAATCATCTGGTTCCCTTGATTCATTTGATGCACATTCATATTTGAGGGCATTTGATTCATCAACCCTTGTCCCATCTGGTTGTTTTGAAATTGTGCTGCGTTTTGCACAAATTGGTTTACATTTTGGTTCATTTGACCCATATTTTGGGGTAGTTGGTTGACATTTTGGGGTAATTGATTGACTGGCATGTGATTCATCATCTGGTTTGGTTGTCCCATTTGGTTGTGGGCATTTTGACCGACGATTTTATTTAGCGGTTGGTTAAGTTGATTCATGTTGTGTGTCATTGATTGTTGGGGCGCGAATGGTAAAGGAACAGGTGCTTGTAAGCCAGGTGGTCGCTGTAGGATTACTGGTGGAAATCTTGGCTGAAATATAAAAACATACTTTTAAAAAATGTCCTATAAACCTCTAATGTCCCACAAATGCATAGATTTATTAGCTCTTATGGGAGTAAGTAAAGTAAGTGGGACAGGCAATTTTTGACCCCCCTTCCCTATCATGTAACGCACCGTAACGTTTTTCTTTTCCGCTCCTCCTTCTCTTAAACCCACAAATGACCATTTTTTATGATTATGAAAATGTTGCCATTTTGCCGAGTTAGAACTATATTCCCTAATTCTTTTTAGTAGTAAAGAAACAATGTTACGTAACGCGTTCCTTGACTTCCCCTTCCAGCTATGCATCATAACATTTTAAGAGACCCTCCCTCCCCATAAATTGCGAACGGCTTCGAAGAATTTTTTTAAAATTTATTTATGTACTTGGCCGTCAAGCGACCACAACGTCCTGTACGCGCATTCACATATAAAATAATAAAAATAAACAGAGTAGTTAATGTTTTGCAAGGCCTAATACAGCCATTCTAAAAACTAAACAGTACCTGAAAGTATGTCATCGCGAAGTTGGCCTGCACCTGGTTCTGGACCTGATTTTGATTCTGGTTTTGATTCTGCCCTTGGTTCTGCCGGAGCTGTCGCTCCAACTCCTCCACCGTGCACACATTCTTGAGTGGTGGTAATGGCTGAAATCAATGTATAATGTAGACTTAACAAAAAAGCCGGTCACATGCTTTTGGCCAATTCAAAAGTGACGGCATAAATTCTATACCTTTAACTATATCGCTATGCCAATAATTACTAACTATAATAATAATCCAGGTTTCGAAGTTTAAAGTTTAATCTAAATGCTAGTTACCTTCATTACTAGTGTACTAGTTTCCAACATCCCTCAAGACTGACTTTAGGACTGATTAGATTAGACCTTAAAATTCATCAGAACATACCGTAGGAGCCGTAGCAGTAAGCCCGAGCCCATCGTGCCGCCATACGTTTGATCCAATCACGCGCGGCTGCGGCGCGTCGGTTTCGTCCAATACTAGCTTGCACAATGAGTCCTCTGTCAAACATAAACACATCATTATTTCCACCAAATTTTATAGCTCCCTAATTCTTTTAAATGTATAAATACATACATTGTTGTACACTTTGTAGTACAGTGTTTTCTGAGCTTCACGAAGTTTTTATCGATACAAACGCGGATTCTCAGAGCCTTCCATTACCGTTTGTGTCGCTTCATACAATTACTATCTATAATAACGCACTAAAAACACGCATATCAAAAAAGTGCGACATCGGCGAGGTAAAAAAAACGTGTGCATGAGTCCTTAGAGCTCAATACTATTCATATCAACTATATTTAAAAATTAAATATTATTAGAACCTGACTCAATGGTAAACAACAAGAATAATGTTACAATCTTACACAAGGCTGAAATATTGCATAATATTTTGTAACTCTGGTAATAGTGAAACTAAAACAGAACTTTTTTATTACTTAGCTTTTTGCTTGAGCTATACTAATCCATATGCACATCATTTATATTTGAATATATTTGATCCTAGTGATTGTAAGCCAAATTGTTTGCTTTCCCTAAATGGAAGTGCTAAGCTATTTCAGATAAACAGGTTAAATGCAAGCAAATTAACTAACTGATGCTAAATGGTTAATACTAATCCAGAATTTTAGTACAAACAATAGAAACAAACATATAAAGTTGTTTACCTGTTCAATCAAACTCCATATGCTATTATATTAGCATCAAGAATTTAAATGATTGTACCGAATTATTAAGTAGCTAAATATGACTAAAGATACTTTTATATTTATTTATCTAGATCAATGTTAAAGCTACCAAAGCTAGCCATAGATGGACTAATTCAAGCAATTGGTGCTGCCAGCTTAAAGCAGTCAAGCGTAGTCCGATTGCCATACTCATGTAGCTTCAAGCAGTCTCTCTATGGCAAACCTAAGTGAACAACTGTTTACAACTCACCAAGCCGTGTATTGACGTCGTCATAGGCCGTGTTTGATCTCCGACTGCTCTCCAACTGCTCAGCAAGATGCTCATGCTCCACTTCCCAGTCAAAGTCCTCCGCTGAAAGTTATTTATTCTATGACTTGATCTGTTTTTTCATTTCTGTCCACTCATACTATGTTGTTATAATGGTTTATGACAGCCACTATTTAATACTAACATCTATTATCTTGCAAGTTGAAAAAAACACCTTTTTCTGAGACAAATAGAATCCCCAATACACCAGGATGAGTATAATTATAAAGAACTTTCTGTGTACTGGCACTATTAAAATTGACAGTGCATAGGGCACAACAGTTCCATGACAGACTGCCTTTTAAAAGGTTCTGGGTTAAATGCCCAGCAAGGCATAATTTTAAGAGTGAATGAATTTATATGTGTTCCTATCTTTGTGTAATGTATACAACTCAGGGCATCCTAGTGTGAAATAATGAATGTCTAGCATTATTAAAGTACTCACAGTCTTGCCCAAATGTCTCATCATTGAGCGCATCATATTCATCCTCTGAAGGCTCCCCTCCTCCTTCATCATCATTTAAGTTCTGAAATGACATTGCAATATACATTACAACAGACTTCATTGTATCAATTGCCAGATGTTGTAAATGAGTCAATACACAATAGCTATATTGTCCTGTGATATAATTCTGAAATGTTTATTTTGTGCTACATAATAATGCAAATTGTAAACTTAAGAACACTGCTCTAAGGATATGTAATTATTATACTCATTTAGTTTGCTGGTCCACCTTATCTTGAATTTTACTTGCTAAAGCATGTTAATTATTGATATATTCCTTTATAAATATATTTTTTCGGTAATTTTAAAACAACTGAAAATCAAGAGGACACTAACATGATAAAAGGATTCTTATAGTTTAAAAATACAAGTTACTGGAATGTACTATTGTCGCATTGTGAGAGTTTAAAAGTACTTATGACTAAGTAAGCCGCACGTATCGACTTTTATAAACAAGTTACTATACGAATTATAGGTATGACCACTTCATAACTTTACAAAATAGACAGGTGGTATTTCGAAATATTACTACGAAAAACTATACTTTTCAAAGTATTTGCACCAAACATATATTGCAAAATACGTCAATAAAGTTATTAAGGAACGAAATATGTAAAAAAGACAGGTTATAATGGACAAAATAACAAAATAATTAGTGTGATACCATGGCACGCTGGCAGAAATCACGCACGTAAATAGACTATTTAACTGAGTTCCTAGGTAGCTGATGAAGCTGAAGACTAGCAGAACTCACCGATAACGAAGTATCGAACCCGAAAAATGAATCTGCCATTGGATTTTCTCATGTATCATGGACAAAATAGACATGACTTGTCACTCTACGATGTCGCAAGAGAACTCGCTCGCTGGCGCCATTGATGTGATGTGATGATGGCGGACGCGATCGGATAATCACTCTGAACAAAAATTAAATGAAGTAAAAATAAAAAGTGTGAAATCAAATAAATAACAATTTGAGTTATTATTTTTTAAATAATTATGTTTATTTTATTACTTACGAATAGGTACGTATTTTTATATGAAAAAATATGTTAAGATTTTATCCACAGAACACTCGTAATAGTACAATGCGCTGCGGATTGAACACTATTCGATGCAATTATGTATTTTTATATTTAGGTACTGGCGATATTATAACAATAATGGAAGACATCCGTCGTGTTCCTGTATAACTAAACTTAACAAACTAAAGCTGCATCTTTTGTATATATAATTCCACATGCACTATTATTTATTTTGCACGCGATTGTCCCATCCTTTATCATGGCAATATTAAAAATGTCATTTTCGTATCGTAATGTCAATCAATGTCAATTGTCATTTATCATTCGTAGTAGTAGTATTAAAAATGTTTTATAAAAACAAACAAATTTTCCCATAAAGTTTGCATAGTAATATTTCACTTCATTTCGTTCAGTTCAGTTATATTATCCATATCAGTTTCAGTCAGCTTAGAAGTTGTTCGTGAGTGATTGTGTTTCCGCTATCGGAGAGGCTCATAAAATACGATATCATCAACTGATAATTCCTTTCTAGTATCACAGAAAAGATGATAATTATGTTGATTGTAACTCAATGAATTTTCAATTTTTCTTATAGCACATAATATTTTCATTCAGCTACACTTCATTCGAACATTCAGCTTTCAAGTTTACATGAAATTTTTTTTTTTTAAGTAAAATTTGTGTAAAAGAGAAAGTATATAGAGCTCCTATTATTTTCAATCTACCATCAATAAATCATAGTGGTAAGTTTAATATTTGATATCAGCAATTTTCTGTCATTATTTTTTTAATTTCGGACACTAGCCACCCTCTTCTCATGGTGCATAGTGGAACTATTTATGAGGTAATGGTGCAAGAGCTACTTCCTTCCTAATTTAAAATTAAACTATGCTTCTTATGGTTCAGCCTTTTAACTAGCATTTTAATGATGTTACTAATGTCCATTTATGAGTTGGCTTAATTTATTTGTCTTATCATTGCACAAAAACTATGTAATTATAGGATTTAGGTAACAGGTTTCTAGCATGTTGACCCTGTGGAATTGTTTTAAATAAATTACCTCTGAGTTTATATTTGAATAACTATCAATTGAATATTATGCATTATTCATTGTTACACATGAGAAACTTAAAATTATATTCTTATTTTGTGATGTTTCCTGTTACACTGTTAGATTACCAACTATTTTTCCTTTTAAGTGCAACTTTGTTTATATGCGGTTTTAGGCAAAAAGTTATGTGACCTGTTGGCTTCTTAGACAATATTAATAATTTAAATTTTAAACAACAAATAGGAGACCACAGTAAATAGTTTAGGGGCGAATACAATAACTTATAATTATAACACATTTATCTATATAGTTCTTTGCACCTTCTATGCCTTGTTTTACCTTCCTTATTTTTGAATGAGTACTTCCTTAATTTTGTGCTGAGTCACCATTACTTCAACATGTTTTTTATTTCTTGTTTCAGAAATAATGTTTTGCCAAGTTAAAGTGTCTCATGGGTTCTTACAAGGCAAGGTCTGCAAAAGTTACTTTGGGCAGACCTATTACAGTTTTGAGGGTATTCCCTATGCCAAGCCGCCAGTAGGAAAGTTGAGGTTTCGAGTGAGTATGCACTTTTATAAATGAGGTCTGTTTGAATTAAGCTATAACCAATTAGTATTCTACCTTCACTGGCATGCTAAAGTTGAATTTCTGTACAAGTAAACACCTATTTAAACCTTGTTTCCTGACTGTGATAGAGTAATGTATTTCTAGATTTTATGTCCAATTCTTGGGCAAACTATACAGCCCAAAAAGTTTAGCAGATAACATATTATGTCATTGGAATTATATTCTTTCTAGGATGACTCAGACTATAATAATTATTTTCCCTCCACTCCCCCATTTCGAGCTTTGTTTTTAATTATGACTATAGCTATTGTAGTTTATTTCAGGCGCCACAACAACTGGAAAGCTGGTCTGGGGTTCGAGATGCCACAAAACCAGGGAACAAATGTGCTCAGATGAACCCTTATGGTAACATGATGTTAGAAGGATCCGAAGACTGCCTTTACTTAAATGTTTATACTCCAAACTTACCAGAGAAAGATCTCCAGAAACTTCCTGTTTTATTCTTTATCCATGGTGGTAGATTACTTGTCGGCTATGGTGACTATTACCGACCAGATACTTTATTGAGACACAATGTAATCTTGGTAACGATAAATTACAGATTACATATACTAGGATTTCTGTGTCTACACTCGCCAGAAATCCCAGGAAATGCTGGCATGAAGGACACAATCATGGCTTTGAAGTGGGTGAAAGAAAATATACAATATTTCAATGGAAACCCTGATAATATTGTTGTAATGGGAGAAAGCGCAGGAGGAGCTATCGCGACGTCCTATCTGACTTCTAGTATGGCTGACGGGATGTTTAATAAAGTAATTTCTCAGTCTGGTAACCTCCTGTCGGATCTCTTCATAGTTGAAGAAGACGAAATAGCTAAGGCTGAAAATATAGCCAAAATTATGGGGAAAGAATATACAACGGGCTTAAGTGAACACCTAACTGATGCGTCTCTTCAAGATTTATTAGAAGCGACTGTAGTGGCAGAACTAAATAGACCACCAAAGATTATTAATGCATACTTCCTACCCGTAGTTGAAAAAGAGTTCGCTGGCGTTGAGAGGTTTTTTGAAGAGAATCCTCATACGTCTCTAAAGAACAATAGATTTAAGAAAGTTCCCATACTTGTTACAGCCTGCTCTCACGAAGGAGCGTTATTCTTGCAAAAAGACAGCGATGGTAATATTGTTATTCGAGATAATCTAGAAGAGTTTATTCCAAGGTTTTTATCTATCACACCAGAAAGTCTTCGAGCAAAATCTTTTGCTGAATCCTTACACAATTGCTATTTTAAAGGGAAACGGCTGTCACAAGAGAATAGGACTGAGTACATAGATTTTATTTCTGATGCCTACTTTGGCAGAGATGCGGTGATGTTTATAGAAATAATTTCGAAGTATATGAGCACATATGTTTGCCATTTTTCGTTTACCGGTGCCTTGAACACGGGAACTATGAAGCGGTTAGGTCTTAAAGGTGCTTCACATGGAGATTTAGTACAGTACTTATTTGTTAAGGAAAATAAAGTTAGTCAATGTAAAGAAAAGGAGACTGAAGTCGTTAATACATTGAGCGAAGCTTGGTGTAATTTCGCCAAAACTGGGTAAGTAAAGAGAGCATTCAAGTATTACGTCACACAATTTTTGAAGATTTTTGAACCCCCTCCTCCCATGAAACGCGCTGTAACGTTTTTCTGTACCCTCCTTTTCCCGCCCTAAATGTTACGTAACACAAAAATGATCATTTATTACCTAAAAAGATGTTTTACTCTAGGATTTCCTGTAGAATTAAATTCCCTAGATTTTAGTAATAAAACCACTTCCCCCCAAATTGCGGAACGTAATAATAATATGTACTTAAACGACCCGTTTCCGTTGGCTTTGGTCTAGAAGAAACCACCTTTAATCGCTTCTGCTTGTATTAAAATGTCCTTCAAAATTTTCATCTATAACAATATTTATTGATATACATTTACCTTTTCGATTTAAGCTGTAATGTATATTTCTATGTAATTTTTATTATTTCTAGAATTTTTCCGTCCGTTCTCATCGTGAAATAGGTACCTATTATTTTTTATTTCTTTTCAGCACGCCTTCCTGGAGTGGTCAGAAACAGGAATGGTTACCATATACCACAGAGAAGAAACACTGTCTCAGTATAGGCAATAAAATACAAGTCACTACGTATCCTAACTTCGATAGATATAACTTATGGTTTAATCTCATGAAAGACAAATCAAAACTCTAGCGTTGATTTAGTACCCAAGTGACCGGGACTTCTGTTATAGCAAGTAAAAGTTATTACGGGTTTATTCTTGTGGGTTATCTATCTTACTCGCTTAAATTACTATGTTATTATTTCTAACACAAAAGTTTTATTGGTAAGTAATCGTTTTATGTGTTGTAAAACCTAGCGTTTGTAACCGTAAGGGGGTAATAACCCCCGTCCATTAATTACGTGACCGTTTTTGGCGATTCTCAAATCCCCTTCCCCCTGGTGAGCTGTCGTGAGATTTGGCAATACTCCCATCCCATCTAATCTTGTGAGATTTTTCAAAATGTGTTCTTGGTTATAGTGGAGATAAGATTTACGGACATACAAAACTGATTGCTAAATTCACTTAATTTTGGCGTGTTTCTTAGGAAAAAAAAAGATATATAGCTCCGCTGTCTTCAGAAGGTAAAAGTAAAATTCGGTCTGAATATTTCCACATTACCTTGTTACTCGTATATAAGTACGGTTCCTAAACACTAGTCATAAAAATTTGCACATAATGTGACAAACTTAGCAGATAGCTAAGTTCAGCTAGCTGCTATGTTATCTATTTGCAAATAATGAGAAGTGCAAAAACAACTCTTTATACCTTCCAGTTCATATTTATGAGGTGTTGACCTCTGACCAAATTCAATAAGAAACTTATGAATTTCGTGTTCATTTGCATATAATTTTAATAAAACACGTTTTTTTTGAAAATACGAACAAAAAAGTAGGAAAAAAACGGACCTCAAGAAGTGTGCGATTGCAAATAGATCCGACATTTCAGTTTCTCAAAAACACGTTCAAAGTTTCTGTTACAAACAAAATTTATAAATAGATACAATCATAGATATACATACTAAGCTTCATAAGTTTTTTTTGTTTTGGCTTAAAAAATAGCGTCGGATTTATTCCAATGGAACCTATAATCGGGATAAAATCTATCTTATGTCGTATTCCTGAATGCAAACTATCTGTGTGCTAAGGTTTAGCTTAATCCTTTAAACGGTTAGAGCGTGAAGGACTTACAAAACATTTTTACAAACTTTCACTTATAGGTATTTTCTAATACTTTTATTAGTAGTATAGAAATATGGAATGCTAATAAATACTTTAATTATGTATTAGTAACAAAATATTCCTGTATTCGCATTTGTTTATTATTATTGTCTTAAATCATACATGATACTTAAACATAGTTTATAGCTGGTATTAATTTTAAGCAATCTTGCGTCGTCCTATTGTGGTAATTGGGTATTTTTTTTTTATTAACTACAGGTGATTATTTTTACTTAAAATTACTTCTCTACCGACCTAGGTGCTTATTAACTTAGATATGGGATTAATTACTGACATATAAGTCGCCATTAATCCCTTAGACTAAAAGGTCATAATCACATAATAAAGGATTGTAATTAAATAATTAATCTTATATTTTAATATTAGTTAAATAATAGGTAAGGTATACTTTTACAAACTATCAGTGTAAGTATTATAATTTAAACAATTGTGTTAATTATGTTTTATTATAAATAGAAAATTGTTGGTGATTGTTGATTTTTTTTATTTTATCCACAGACCCATAAAAAATAAAAGACGGAGCTATCTAGCCAAAAAGTGACTAACGTAAATATGGAGCCGCTCAATAATTATGAAGCCGGCCTCTCGGTAGTATAGGGCGAGCGAGTGACCGATTTTTGTTCGTCACTTATTTAGTCGCAATTTTATGCGACCGCTGTAATTTTTTTTTATGGGTCGATGATTTTATCTTACATATCATTTGTTGTAACGCTTAACTAGGTGCAGTACTGGGTGCTAGTCAAATGAGAAATACAATTATTACAGATACGTTTGTTGTTTTATTACCTTTTAGCACGTATGGTTTTTTTTAACCTTCTTATATTTAAAACAAAGATATTCATTTTCAAAGCAGTTTTAGGAAATATTTAAACACAATTATTATGTGTTACAGGTATTAAAAAAAATATGGATATTAGGTAGGACTGGCTGGTAACAGTGGTTATTTCTTTTAAACATTCTATTGTTTTGGAGCTGTCAGATTTAAGGTGGATGAACGAAACAGAGTAAAATAATGTATAATTAAAAGTGGTTAATTCAAATATTTATTGAAGGGGACATATTTTATTACAATCCTGGCGCAGTGTAATATATGTAATATTAAACTCACTTTAACATTACTGGAAAAATGTAAATAACATGAAAGTATAAGGTTTCTGTTACTAAGGTTTTCGTAAAAAATGGAGTATAAAAAGGATGGAGTTTCCCAAAAGGGGGCTACATAGCCTACATATTTAGATTTCTGGAATCGCTAAGATCAAAATTATTTCGATAAAATTGACGTTTATAAATGAAACTATACAAATATTAATTTACAATGTTTATTTATTCTCAATTACAATAATAATTATAAAAATACAGCTCTCATAAACTAAGAAGTTATAATTCAATGATTAGGTAATAATTATCACTAGGTTCAATATTGGCACCATATTATCTACAATAAAATATACGATAAATGACTTTTAAAATATCAAAAACGAACTACTACAATGAATATATATTTAATTATACTACTAAATTGAAATGTAACAATTACGTTAGCATTGCGATGACGTCCATTCCTTAAATTAACAGTATAATCATTTAAGGTAAATGTTTCATAAAATGCCCTGCCAGTACAACTGTCTCTTATAATTCCTTCACACTGCTAATTTTAGTCTAATGCGAATATTTCTTGACGTCACTGCCCAAAAATCGTTCGTATCAGATAACTAACATACAGCCAAAGGAATAAGCGACGTATTACAATAACCTTACGGTGCACTTTCGTACTAACTCATTGCGCAAAGCATTTGCGTGATCAAATTTACGTACGAAATAAAACTAAGGCTACATTATGACTGCTCTAATAACTTGTTCACAATAAGCTAGTATTTTAGTTAAATGCAAACAATTTTTGTGCAGTACATAGGTATCGAAAAAAATTTACTTGTTGGATCATTTCAAATTATCAAAACCATTCAATAATATCGCCTAAGCATGTAATTAAACTTCCATTTGAATAAATATATATCGTCAATAATTTATCAATTTTAAATTCAAAAGAAACACTAGTCCCTTATTACAAATCATTGCTACAACTTAGACTAAGGTTAAAAGGTATTAAGTGCCCGAAATTAGTGACCAGGTCAATATGGCTTTTGACTTAGTGCCAATAAAAGCGAAGATGTTAAGTATATTCTTAGTCGAAATAAACTAGTTTGACAGTTTTGTGAACTTTTTATCATTTGAGACACTACAATAAAAAAGTTACAATAAAAAGATTATGAAAAAATGAATGTCCTTTTTTTTCGAAAATGTCATATGGGAAATTACTGGTCGTTTTTGAACCCTGACATATTAATCGTGTTAGTATAAAGGAAATTCTTGATAATAAATCATTGGCAGTATACAACAAATGATGACATAACATACTCTATGTTTATATAGACTAAAAATAAAATAGCGTTTTCTCCGATCTTATAACACTGCACATTATCAATATTCGTTACTTAACATATTTTAACAATAAATAATTTAGCGATTTACATAATTTAACCAATTTCGAATACTTTCAAAATAAATGCGTCATAGGAATGTTCACACAGTAAAATTGTTACAATTATTTTTTGAGCTTTATTAGTATCGGTCTAATATAAAGAGCAATGCTACGATAAACCACAGTATAGACAGACAGATTAACAGGAATTAAACTCCACGATAAGCGCATTCAGTACAAAATCGTAACGATGTGTACGCACTGAACATAGGTATTAAAAACGAAGCATAAACATCAGTTTAACTACTGTCAGTCTCTCTTACAAATACATTTGTTGCTCTGTGGTCTCTTTCTTTCTATTGTGGGGAAACGTTTAGCGTAAATATATTGTAGGTGTGGAGTAAGATTTATGGACATAAGCAATTTTAAACCCTTCATTGTCCCACAGGGATTGGCTCTAAACACAAGTAATCTACAAGATGGCAGTTTGATGGCATTTTGAGACGAAAATCGAATTCAGCATCACTATCTCTTGAAAACATGACAGCTGATATAAACGGACTCTTGCGTTTTAAATGCCCCTTGTTTACAACTTTACATATAGACATAACAGGCGTAAATTTAATTTACGAAAAAATCTTTCACTGTAACCAATTCTGCTTATAACATAAAATTTAAAATCAAAATACATAAAACTTTAAAAAAAACTTCGGCCGGTAATAAATTTAAATCATATATCTCCCATGGAATGTAAAATGTAAATAATATGTTGTAAATAAAATTAATAAGTATATTGTATAATGAATAAATCTTAAATGCAAACATTGTGTGGTCCCTATAGTTTTGTTTCTCAATATTGGGAATTATTAATTAAACCTGATAATAAACAGCCATGATAAGTAAAAATAAACCATTTCAAATATACAATAATAACTAAAAAAAAAACAAGTTTTCGTTAGGTAATAATAACTTTTAACAGGCATTAAGTTTCAAACATAATTATAAAAGTTGTTTTTTACTTTATGCCAATGTTATGTTTATATGAGCGACTTCATTGAAATGGTTTATATTTCACGGCCAAATTGACTATCTGGCAAAGACATTGATAACAAGGCATACACTACACCTTTTTTGTACAAATCTTTAAAGTAAAGATATTAAAAGATATTTAGGAAACTTACCAATTAGATAAGAACTCGGATGATGGCTGTCTCCTTATAACATAATTTCTGTGCGAAGATTTTAATAAAAGCTGTTTACAAAAAACGCATAGTGTAGTATGTAACAGGTTCACTAAATTTACTTCTTTCCTCCGAGCGATTCGAAGAAGTTGACAAATTTGTTGACGCCTATATTTTTGGGCAAATCATCTTCGGGCGGGTCGTTGGCCCTAATTACGTCTTTAGGATGCCCATTGCTGTTCTGCACCATCTTAATTTCATTCGAAGGCCGAACTTTCTTCTCAGCATTACCATTAAAGTGCGTATTGACACCATTTTGAGGTGCTGTTTCTATTACTTTAACATCAACTATTGCAGGAGCGATGCTGATTTCTGCGGGTGCATCCATTTGACAAGCTTCTTTGATTTGCTCCACTACTTTTTGCTCCACTAAGTCCTTATTGTCACCAGCTTTCTGAACATCATCATTGAATTGTTCTTCTGAGACCGTTGTTTGTATGTCTTCAGTAGTGGTCCCATCGACAACAGTCACTGTTGAAGTGGTGGTCACCGTCTGTACGAATGTCTCTCCGTCAGTCCTTATGATCGTCTCTTGTACGATGACCGGTGTAGTATCTACTTTGAATGGTTGAATCTGTTCAGTTTGTGTGTTACAGGACTCATCCCAGATTTTATAATACTTCGAGTATAGTTGTTCCCAGAAGTCCATTTTCTCTTTGTTTGGATTGGTGGTGAGAGATAACTCGCTGCCGATGTTCAGGCAATATAGGTTGTCTTTGGTGACGGGCAACCATGTCACAGTGATGTAGCTGTTCTCTTCAGGAGTGGGATTTCTGTAAATATTACAAATAACCCTGTAAGATTTCCCTTATGGATTTATAAACGGGATTTACAAAAAAGAAAATGTTCATAATAAAAATATCTACATATTCAGAAAAAACTTTTTTTTTACAACATTATTACGTATTACAGATAAATACGATTTACACGAGATATTTCATGATTCATACGTAATAGATATAGATACGCAAAATGCCGAAGACAAACCAGATCCCAAGTTGAAAGTATCAGGCCTGATAGTCATCGCATTATAAAATGACGCTGCTTTTGTGGATGAACTAAAAATAATAATTAATATTATGTATAAAAGACTGCTTACCCAGATTTAGCGAAGTTTGTCCAAAGTCTTAACATTTTTTCCCTCATTTTAACATCTTCAGAGGTAGGCTCCACATCCTTAGTCCTGACACTCGTAAATAAGTACCCCAACTCATCGGCATGTGCCGCATGTTTCAAGCCCAAAGAGTCCAATAAAATCTTGGAGTAGTTTAACTCCCCAACGTAATCGAACTTGTAGTAATAGATCGGCTTATTAGTGGTCTTTACTCGGTGCTGAATGAATCTGTGCGTGTCTACATTAATCAAAATGTCAGACAAAAGTTCGTATCTCTCAGTCATGCTTTCGACTCCATTAGGACACTTTTCCTTGAAGTATAAATTCTTGATTTCGGCCGCAATAGCTAAGGAATCGTCGCTGTTCCTAGGGATATGCAACGCGGAAGGTATGTACGTTTGAAGATCATCGGCATTGCGTTCACCGGTAAACTCTAGAGCATTAGATCCTATCATTATTGGCACATCTGCAACCCTTCCAGAGTTAAGAATATCCAAGAAAGGTTCCGTAATGATGCTTTCTACCCCCGGAAACTCCTTCTCCACGACTGGCGCGAAAATAATAATACCTTTTTCAAAGAATTGGTCGGTGGGTTTTAAATGCTCGTAAGCCTCAACTAAGTCTCTAACGGGCGTAGTGGTGAGGAATTCCAAGACTTCGTCCAAGTCAGTGGATTCGCAACCTAGGTTTCTTGCTAATCTCCTTGCATTGTCAATAGGATTTTCTTGGAATGCCCAGCTATTTAACGCGACCCCAGACTGTATAATCATCTTGCTTATCAAATTCTTCGTCAGAGGACTGGCAGCTATGATCGAAGTGGATACACCACCTGCGCTTTCACCAAAAACGGTAATATTTCCCGCGTTGCCACCGAAGTTTCCGATGTTATCTTTGACCCAACGTAAAGCTTGGGCGATGTCTTTCAAGCCCGCGTTTCCTGGGATTTCTGGAGTGTTTAAACAGAGAAAACCTAACGGACCACATCTGTAATTTATAGTAACAAGTACGACATCTTTCTCAACGAAGTAATCGCCACCGTATAAGGAAGGATTTCCAGATCCGAACCGATATCCTCCTCCGTGAATGAAGACCATAACTGGGAGGAATTCTCCATCAATGTTTGGAGTGTAAACGTTGAGGAAGAGACAGTTTTCATCTCCAATATAGGTTTTGTGAACGATTGGGTCTATTTGAGCGGAAACATTTCCTTCCGATGTGGCTTCGCGAACTCCTTCCCACGGTTCAACAGGTTGAGGAGCCTGAAAAAGAGCGTCAAAATTCTATTATTTTACAGACTACAGCTACATTCCTCCTCTAGATTACAATAGTCTTTTATAATAACATTGGTTAAGACAAAAGTCGGTTATGTGTACACATGATATGGGAAGACACTTCATAAACACTTGGTCATGTTTAACGTGTCCCTGTCTATAAAAAAGTAAATAATGACAGATGTTTATACTCTCATATGAACAGACCAGAATTTCATTTAGCGTATTTAGCACAGACAAACATTCAGGGCACGACAAACCACGTTTGAATAATAATTGGAATTTGACTGTCAGAATCAGGTAGGTAGGTATTCACCAATAGAATCGTAACACCTTTATTCAGGGGTTCAAAAACTTTTTTAGTCTGCGACGCACTTACAAAAATCTTGGAATCGTAACATCCCATCCCAATATCCTACAAATGTTTAATTTAACCGTCTCAGCGCCCCTTTGCCCGCCCACAACCGACGCACATTTTGGCGCTTTAATCAATACCTTAGAACATTGTAACGGCTTTTAACCTTTATGCTTCCAAAAGGCTTGAATGTGGGCAACCGTTTAGTAATCTTTTAACTTCAATGGTTACTAAGTTTAAGCTGTAAAACATCTACGTTAACCTATTGATTACATAACAAATTTCATCCACGTCACCCGCATCAAATAGTAACAGGCGAAACTACCTTGCCTATAGCGAATACGTGAGAAAACCCAGATAAGAATAATCTTCACAAACACGATAACGAAACAAACTTGTTTAAGAGAGCAGATAAATGGTAACATCAGAGCCTTCTAGCGTCAAGATATTTTTAATGAAATTACAAATTTCTCTACAAAGTACCTACCAACTGATAACAAATGATAGCATAGAAAGAAAAAGATATAGATACTTCATATTAATTTAAAAATAATATTTACGGGACCGTATTTAAATGACCCTATAATATACCTTTCAACTGTTTTTCGGTTTACAAAATCATATTCTAACACCCTTTTGTTACAAAAAGTAAAAATTGATGTCGTAATTTACGATATACATACATACATTCTGTGTTCTTCAAATTGAAAAGTAAGCACAGAAACCTTCAGACGCTAGCATCTCGACCAAAACTATCGTAAAACATTAACAACTTTTAACATTCTCATTAACAGCTAACACTAACAGGACCTACCAACCGACAAACATATTTGATATTTGTCACGAAGTCTATGGTAGCACTGCAAGCTCGTATACTATTCTCACTACAAAAAACAAGGTTTTAAGTCTACTTAGTGGTACGCACCTTAAACCTAAGCGAGCCTAGGGGTGGCTTCGCGTAAGGGATTCCCTGGAAACTGTAGTAGGCCTTCCCCGAAGGGCTGTTCGCGACACGCCCCTGCAACTCTCCCTGCTCCACTCTTACCACCGGCGCTTCTGTCATTCTACCGCCACTAAAAGGAACAATAAGCATATTTTAGCGTGATTCATATAATTTATAGTATTTTTTTAACTTTTCTTGTTTTTAAAACAAATCGTCCCAGTGTTTGGGAATATTTAAGCCTATGTGAAATTGGAGTGATGAAATCACTTAAACATTAAGTATTGAAAAAGTGTGATTAATGTATTATGTAATATGGTTTATGTAAAACTACGTGCCAAATAGGACAAGTTAAAAAAACGAGTGCCTAACTAGACGATCAAGCGGATTGTTGATCTTTGTTTCTGTCTTAGTTAAATCTTGTAACCATTTATGACAAGTTTCTATGATGGATTCAAGTTACGGTTGCCATCAAAGTTTGTTATGCAGCATTGGTCGTTTATGGGACACTTAAAGTACCTACATTTTCAAAAAAGGGAGTAAACTTTAGAACCACTGCTTTAAATGCTTGGTTCATCCATCCATGTAACATAATAAATAATAGATTCGTTTGATAATATGCAAAACTGCAAATACAAACCACGTTTTCAAATAAGGAAAACAAATCCGATTATCATGGAATTAAATCAGTATGTCATAATTTAATAATGTTAATAATTATCTAATTTAGAACGTGGAATTAAATTTACGCAAATAAAGAATTTGAATTTGAATTTGAATTTAATTTTCCTTTTATTTATTTCATGGTACGAGTATATTTTAGCGACAGGCCTACACAGCATTTTACAAGTAATCAGTGTTGTCATCAATGTGTTCTCCGTATCAACAAGATTACAGCTTTACAGATAAACGAAACATTTTAATAATCATAATCCGTACGTTTAGTATCGATGAATTACTATTACATATTCTAGATTAGAAATTGATATAAGAGAGCTTTGTCACGTGTATTGTCGACAAATATAATTACAAGGCCCAGTAGAGAAAACATGCGCTGAAAATAAACCATAATTAAAAATCTAATTAAAATAGTTAATTTTCCACTAATTTAGATCATAGATGACCTGACAATAGATGAACATAGATTTATAATTTCGTAAAGCTCATCGTTTAATAGGAAAATATTATTTACGAATTTCTTACTTAACGTAACAATATTTACTTGTAGGTACAAAATACTGAAAAAGGGAATAAATACTAAATTACTAAAAATTTAGTAAATAAGGGCCTTTCCCTCTTAATTATCTTCCTCCCTATCTTGGCTAGCAGTTTCAGATTTTTTAAATTTAATTGCTCAACTTACTTCGCTATCTTAATGGATTAGCAAAGATTACTAATTATCTATACTGATGATAAATAGTCTGTAGGCTTAAATATGATACTAAATTAAGATCATTTTTACAAACTATTTAAACTACATTTCTACAACAAGGCTGGCCACAGTCGGCTTCGGTAGTTTGAAGCAGTGACTGCTTCAAGCTGCCGGATTCGACTACCTGAAGCAATCCTTCTTACGCCAGCCTTAAGACTCAAATGCATAATACTGCAAATGTTCTGCAAAAAGGCTGCATAATTTATATGGTATTAATGTCATTTAAACGTGACCCTAAAGAATTACACTACTTAAGGCCAAGCGGCCTTGGTCAAATTCCTCTTTATTATAGAATTTAAATGGTTTTCTACCTCAAAACAGGTTTACGTTTTTATTTTGCCGTTTTTTCTTTTTCGAAAAGCAGCTGTTTAATCTTTCGTAAAGAATACAGGTACGTGAGAATCATGATAAGCCCATCTCATTCGGTTACATATATTTTATCAACTTCGTATAGTATCACGTAAAAGAAATTGAAAATGGAAAAATTTTGTACCAAATTTTTTGAAAAATATACAAAAAAAGTTTTACAAAATAAAAATTTACTTTTTATGCAGATTTTTTTTCCATCTGGAAAATGACTCACCGAATTAAAAAAGTACAAAAAATCCAAAACACACGCAGCTGTAGGTACGTACTAAGCACTTCAAACTAAACTCGAACTGAGACGTGTGACTGATAAGATTACAATAACGTATCTATTTCACAATTTTGATATAATTTAAAATAGCCAATGAATAAAGACTTGTTTTTAGAGATCCGCAAGTTAGAGGTCTGTTAACTGAAATAAACCCGATCCAGAGATTGTTCCCGTTTACAGAAACAGTTTATATGTTTTGGATGCAGATTTCACTGATTTATTAGGTAACAAGTTCATTAGAACCTAATTATAATGTGCTTCGAAGGAAATGGTCGTAAGGAAACCTGCAACCCTAAAAGTTACTCAAAAAGTTCTCAATGCGAGAAGAGACTCAAGTGTCGAGCCCAGCAGTGGGTCAGTTCAGAATTGTAATGATGATGATCATGATGAAAAAGCTCATTTTACCCGTGGAGTGTATTTTAATACTAATATGCCCCCGTTGTAGTCGTGTCATCAAAAGGAAGAATCACCCAATAATAGCTAAACCCGCATACCTGAAAATCGCCTAACGATTTCTCAGAGCTGTAGCAGCTATAGTTATAATAATCCGCATTTGTCTAGCTATACTTTAATAATGGTTTTCATTTACTAATAACACTAGAAGAGAACAGGACACGGGACTTTTACGTTTCGCAATAGGACAATAAAACGCACAATAGTGCTTACTTCTATCAAATAATACAAAACTTCTGTTTCATAAATATTGCTTCACTTTTTGACTTCCGTGTGACAAATAAATTGACAACTGAAGGCACTTCAGATGCCACAGACAAAAAAAGCAAATTATTTAAGGACTTATTTTTAAACATTTTATCAAACTTCAAAAGGGATGAGGTTGTAACTTCATCATAATCACAAAATCATCAGGGATAATAAACTCACATGAAATCACATAATCATAATTTTTCTGTTTTTTTACGCCGATATCTTATTTTGAAGTTACTTTTTATATCCGGATTGTCAGCGAAGATTTAATCGCAGTCAACAAAAAAGAAACCTGTGAGAAGCTGTTAGTTTTGTCTCGGAGAAATGGGGGCTTGATTAGCATTCTAGATATCGACGTGGGAATTTCCAATGTAATTCAAATTAGCGACTTGCACATGACTTGCTAAAATGTATTCGATGCCCGGTACCTCATGATTTTTTTTAACCTTAACATGTTTAACTTTTAACATCTCTTTTGTCCTTAATTTTTTTCCGTCGTCAATATCTTGTAAGGACTCTTGATAAATGCTCAAACACAGCTTTTTGTTATGAACAAAAATAATGATAATATTATGTGTTTTTGAAATAATATTTTTTCAACTTTGGAGAATGAAAAATCTGAAGTTTTACATTCACTTCGACCTTTTTAAAAAAATAACAGTGCTTACCAAAAAAACATTTTGTACTGCATTAATACGTCTCTCGATGCAGAATTTAATCGATACTCTCTCGCTTTCAAAGTATGACTTTGTTCTTGGCTTTTTAGATGAAAAATATGAATATTCCTTGTTAAATCTTCGTTTAAAGTATCCAAGAAAGTAGTCCAAACGTCGTTCTCTTGATGCGTCTTAATAAAGTTAGCTATTTTGTTATTAACTGGTCTTTTTCCCAACGATAACAACTGAGATTCTCTAGCAAATAGATATCTCAAAGCGGTTCTATGAAGTATTATTAGCTCCTCCAAACTTTTTGCCATAAACTGTAAATCAATGCAATCTAAAACGAGGAGAATTGCTACTCTGAATCACAAATTAGAAGTCTTCAACGGTTGTTCAAAGAAATTTAAAATTGGAACTACGCAATAGTTTACCACTCTAGACTTAATCCTTCGAGAAAAGTACTTTTACAACCGGCTAAAAGTTATATAACTATGAAAGTAATTTGTCACGTATTAAATTTAGTTTCGATAGACACTAAGACCGAAATTAAAATTCAAAGACAGCACATTACTTCCACTTCACTGATAAAACAGTTCACATTTTTAAAACAACGGCAAATGACACACTATCTCAAACACGACTGGTAGTGTAGTGGAATTTTCAAGCCAATTAACACCTATTAGCTGATCGTGACATGATGGATGGTGTAAATTATGTAAAACAGTGTCACGGAGGCTGTTACCGTATTATTTAATATTTATGGTGTTACTCCTGTGTTTTTATAACTAAAACGGCTGAAATTCAAATGGAAACTTAAAACACTTTTTTTGAACATTTATTTCTAGTCTATATGTATAATGTATAAATATTAAGACAGATAAACGCATTTTTACACCTTATAAGCTATTTAGTATATTCAGAATTTTTTTGAGGACACTATGAGTTTTGGTATGGCTTACACACGAATCCACAAGGCCATACTATTTGCATAGCCTTGTCATACTTTGACAACATACAGTGAATACTAAAATCCTGACAATGGATAATTGAAACCAATTTACAGATGATGAGGTTGAATTTAGCTTGAATGTAAGTGAATGTTGTGACGAACGCGGAACTATTACATAAAACTAACCAGATTAAGTTGTTAAAACGGAAAATATCAGATTTTTACAACCCACAATAAATTACCTATATCATCATTATCATTATGTTAAGTGTTCTGTGATACAATGCAGCACTAAATAGCTGCATTGTAGTATTTGATAAGATAAGATACCTTTCACTGGGATCAACCATGAAATGTTTTATCGTATTTTGGCAACGATATCGGGGCATGAAATGGTGGTGTGCTGGCTTACGGTTTGGCTTTTGACTGACAAAAACTCTGTGCCAATAAGTGCCGCAACTAGCCTTTTATGCACCTAGTGTTGGGTTCCATAACTGTGGTCTTGGTATGGTCATTTGGTTGGCTCCAAGTTCTGTGCCCTGAGCTTTGCATCTGCCCTAGTTTCATAACTTGCGTTATCACGAATGACAGAAGTAGACCTATGAATGTATTTGACAGCAAAGATCATTTGAATCAGTCGTGGTAGTAGGATATTTTTCTGAGTTCTATGAGTAAGTAATGATAAAGATGCGACTTCTTCGCAATCATAATGTCATCCTGAAAAAAATTCTTCTAAAATCTAGAATTACTTAAAAAATTATGGAGTGTCCTGAGTCATAAACATGCGAGAAACGAACGAGTAATCAAGCCATCTTTAAATCCTAGTAAATTAATCACCAGATCAATTATTCCTCGGATTGAAATGACTAAGACTTCTATTTCGCGGTTTACCACAAAACGACGCGCGACGTCTTCATTGTTTTAAGTTTTGGCTATCTGATAACGGAAGTGACTCATAGATCAGCCTATCTTTTTATGGCGAATATCGATTGATGAGGATCAAGACATAAGGATTAACTTGACTTTATTACCTAATCTGAACTGATATTCATGTTCGGAATCTAGGGTTAGGATCAAGTTTGAGGGAATTTTTTTAGTTTGAGGGACAATTTCCATACAGGTAACCAAATTTTGTATTACTCAGCATACAGGGACAGGTAACATTTTTTGAAATTTTAGCCATGACTTCAAAAAGAAACAAATGAGTAAAAATAGACCGACTGATATCACGAATAGCATTTCTAAACATAATGACCATGTTTCCTAAAACAACAATTGGATCACTATCAAAAAAATTAAACAAGTAAAAAATAAGTAAAGTGAAAATCAGGAACTAGTTTTGAATAATCATAAAGAATTTGACATTTACCATAATCACTCTTAGGTCTATTACACTCCACTAGTCGTTTAAAGGTCGTAAAGATTACCAAAATACGGATAGCTTTACAACAAACGCTGTTTTACAAATTAGTTAGATTTGATATTGATATAGTTGCGATGAAAAAAACATAAATACCTGTTAGAGTTAGAAGTGGATATTAGTTAGCAAGTATTTCAAACAATACAATGCAGTTGACAGACAAATGTTTATTTGTTTATATCAAATGTTATTTACGTCCAAGGCTAACTCACCGCAGGTCATCGAGGAAGTCATTCACCGCCGCTATCATCCTGTGAGCTGTAAATTAAAATAATCTATTATTTTATATGCTGCTCAAGTATGTAAGGTATCCTGTCTTAAATACAATTATATAGTTGCTAAAAACACAGATACTACTAACACACACACTAAATTTGTTTGTAGGTGGCATGGGGGTCACCAATCCAGAAAGAAAATATTTCTAACATCTGTCTGCTCCAGGGTAGCAAATATAGGGCTTGTGATACTTAGTACTAGTAGGGATCTGACCCTCTCATAAGATCATGTCCATTATAAGAAAACATATTGATTCAAAATGAATTATGATTATAATCAGGTACAATATATCAAACCAAAGAATGGCCGTTTGGTCTGATATTCTCATGGACTGTTTGATACATTGCTGTGCGATTATTTTATTGTTATTAAAGCGCATTGATTGTGTTTTAAACAAAACAAAAGAAAACCGTGTAATTTTCAACATCGTGATGACTCAAAGACGTATTAATTTCGGGCTTGTGTCTCCTCTTTTAACAAATGTATACTACCTGCAATGTAAGGAAAACCAAATATGGCCATCATGTGGTTTATTTTTTATAGATTCGTGACTGGAGATGTCATTGTCGATCCGGTAGAATGTTGAATTCGTCTGAATTATGTCCAATTCAGGTTCGATTGCAACTTTCACTCCTACCATTTACATCCGGATCAGGTGACGACCAAGTTGTTTACGTAAATTATAAATGCATTGCAAGCAATGTATAATTTTGATAGATTGGTTTAACGTGTGTTACGTGATTATTTTGCGACAGATTCAAACTGCTTTCTAACGTTTTTCAGGGCTTTTAGGATTCCGTATTCCAAGTCTTGGTAGACTTCAGGTTAGCCGTGTCGTCCTAGATTATAGTTAATTGTATTGGTAACGATGCATCCCATACAACATAAAGAAATTAAATGTAAGAAGCGGACAGAGGGACCACCGTATCGTCAAAGAGAAAATAAACATAAAACGCAGTAGGTATATAGCCAACTTTTTTTTATATTAGTTATCGTAACTAGCGGAGACAATCACATTCAGAATATCCGACACATTGTATATGTTTTCATATATCTGATTATATTCAATGCATTAAGATCTTTGAACTCGCAACCATTAACATTTTATCTTAAACGAATGGTAATTTATGCCGTTTCTATCTATAATACAGTAGAAAAACTATTTAAACGATAAATTTCATAGACATTTTATAATTTTTATAACATGATTTACAAGTATAGGTGCTAAAATCAATAATAAATTAATATGCCTTAATATTAATTATTACTTCATAAATATTTATAAGCAAAAGTGGTTATTATAAGAAATCCATAGGCTGCACTACTGATAAAAATATTTATGTACTTTCATAACAATAAAAACTACATAAAAAAAAAATTAACTTCAAGTAAGTACGTTCTCAATGTAAATACATACTAGGAATAAAATAGGGTTGCCTACGATATCAAAATTATTTGCGTGCGTTGTATTATTTTTAAAACTGCTACTAATACACTATCATTCTATGATACACAATTTTTTCTTCGTATACATAAAATCAAACATCAACTTATTAAAAGTAAAAAAAAGGTGATAACCCTATTACCCCAACATATTACGACCTGTCAAAGGGTATGAAGTAAAAGAAGCCTCTCCCACCCCACAGAAACTTCCCTTACCTTTAAGCCTCCCCTAGCATTTAACTCAAGTTTAGCCTTACAAGCACAGATTAAACGGTCTAGTAACTTGGAGAGCTTCCCGTCTTAGGGGTTAAATCCACCCTTGCGATTGTTAAAGATCTGCTAGAAACGCTAGAACATGGAGGCATAGGATATAGGCACACTTTTCTGAACATAACTCATAATAGAGACCACTGGAGCATCCTATAAAACTTGGATAGATAATAAACATGGATAGGTGGTACCAAAGATGGCATTCTCATTGCCGTAATATATAAACCTCCATGTTACAACTTTAACAATTACAATCCTCTCCTCTCACAGTGTTAGGGATACAGGCCATAGTCCACCACGCTGGCCTACTGCGGATGGACTTTAACAATACCTAAGTATATTCAAAAGGATTCTCTTTATGTTTATCGAGTGGTATATTACCATAACTGCATTTAGGTGCATGCTGCCTATGAGAGCGCTATCATTGCGTTGCTAATCATAATCAGATTTAAACTACAATC